>NCSK02000122.1:0-92968 GCA_002276475.2 Chlorociboria aeruginascens | reverse complement strand
CGATTGGGATTTCAACAGGAATATCAACCAATAGGAAAATAGGAAAGGGAGGGGTTTCAAGGTATGGGATGAGTTTTATATTGGAGCTCAAATGAAAGCCCGAGATAAAACATTAAAAGTCTGAGGATTATAGATGGAGGTTGTAGGGGGTTGTGGCTATATAGGATGAGGATAAGAATAAGGTTGCATATCTAATTCATGTCATCACAAAAATGTAATCCCCATATTATGGATATATAATTCATAAATATGATTATTGTAGAAATACGCTATAAATCCATTCCCCATTAAGTCCATCTATATATATACGCCGTTCCATCATAATAAGAGGTGGATAACTAGAAAATCAAAAAAAAGTCTATACTCTATATTCATCAATCCATTTATGATCCACCCCCACACACAACAAAAAGAAAACGATTCATCCCTTCCCTCTTACATTTCAACTTCGATTAAGCACCAATCAAGGCTTACTCAATTGCTCCTTTCTGAAAAACATAAAGAACCCAACACAAATCAGTAATTGAAAGCAGACTCCAACCCAGAACCAACTGACAGTGAGCGCACTATGCCAATCGATGCTGAAATCAGGGAAGACAGAGCCAGGTCCGATTTTATCAGGAGCGCTTGCTCGCGCCGCAATGGTGAAGATACTACCGATGACTTGAGCACCAATAAGTGTAAAAGCAATATGTACACGCGTGAGAGTCTGGAGAAGGATCATTCCGAAACCCACGCCTTGGATGGCGTCAAGAACACCAAGCCAGCACCAAAGTGATCGACCAAGGACAGCACCAATGGCCGCACCTCCCCACGGGACGTAGAGCCCAATATTCGAGGTCCCCCAGAACATCTGACACCAACGGGGTGCGCCGAGACCGATCGCGAATATAGGAATGACCCAAGAATGTTGGCGAGTTAGGGAGCCAAGCACAAAAAGCATGGCTGCCCAGATGCCAATAAAGAAGATGATTATGACGACGAAGATAGACCAGCCGGCAACATGAGAGGAGGAGAATAGGTAGCGCCAGTTGCGACCGTAAGGGGCGGAGAGCCAATAATTTTGGATGGCGACCATGACGAAGAACCAGAGTACGATTTTACGACGTAGGAGAGATGTATAGAAACTAGGTACTTTACCGGGCTGTTGGCGGTAGTAGTTTGGTAGGCCGACAAAGAGGAGGAGGCCGATGATCCAGAGGAGGACTGCGATCGGGACCATGATGGCAGTTAAAGTGGGACTGGAAGTTAATAAGTCGTTTGTTGTGCCCCCATCGGTCTGATATGTAGTGAGGGTGGAGCCCCAGTACCAGAGGCCAACAACGTAGATTTGTTGGGTTCCTTGAATGGCGCAAGCTCGGAATACCCAATCTTTGATTGGTGCCCCTCCTTCTGACCCGAAGTTCAAGGCGAAAAAGAATGAACCAGACGCGGATGCAACAGCGTAAAATCCTGTGGCAACATTTTGGATCCAGCCTCGTGTAGATGAGGAGGTGGTGTACGGTGCCATTCCCAGAAGGAAGAAAGCTGCCCCGTAGAAAATGAAGGGAAGAGAAAGAACGTATACGGATCTGAGTTTGCGGAAAATGAACCACCAGGCTATAGAAGATACCAGGTAAATCGTAGAAATAATATATAGTTTCAAAGCTGCCTCACCATTCTCTCCGGTGAGTAGATTAATCTGATAAGAGTTTGCAGCGATGATTTGGCCCTGTTATTGTTAGAGGATGCAGTAGAGTGAAAAAGGAACTTACCAATGCAAGAAGGAAGGAATAGACCTGCCAAGTTCCCACCTTTCGTTGAAAGAACTTCCTTACCCCTTTGACGGGTACAAAATTACTTCCAAGGGCAAATTGAGCGAGATGTTCTGTGGAACCAGCAGTAGCCAATTCACCGATGGTCACTATACTCTCTGTTAGAGCACTAATACGCTTTCCTCCTTTCTCGGAATATGAAGTCCTATTGCTGGAGATCCCTAATTTTGCATTGTGCCGCTGACCAAACCATTGTCTCTCAGATTTGGTGAGGTATTTCTCAATACAATATCGATCTTCGGAGTTCTTGCTGTCTACGCCATCAAGCATCTTCTCAAAATTTTGATAGTAAATCCCATTCGCATCAGTGAAGAATGGATCAGTCTGCTGAAGATGGAAATCAATTTGATCACCGACAATTGATTGAAGACTTAGAATCGATTTCGATTTTATGAGATGAGGGGGAGGAGTGAAGGGATTGGTCGGCGATTCATCCTGAGTTGGTGTTATTGGTCGGGATTCTGTTGTCGGGCCTGGAAATTGAGGAGAAGAAGCTCTATCGCGTGGAAAGAACCAAGTTTTTGGAAATGAGAAGCCAGATCTTGGGTGAGGAGCTGGTTCAGGTATTGTTAGTGTTGGCGCTGCCTCAGCACTCACGACCTCACTCGAACGGGTCGACGTATCAGATGGGCTATTCTCATCGGCTTCTTGAATAGGGGCTGCTGGCAATCTGAGAGCATCAAGCGCTGCTGAATCCATGTCTTGAAATGAAACAAACGAACTATTTCGGGAGATTCCCGGGCTTGACGGGGCATTTCGTAAACGAGACTTTCTAGCACCGGAAGGACCTCGAGAGATAGCGGGAGAGCCATCTTCATTTCTTTTCTCATCCTCCCGGATTGGACTAGGAGCTCTACTTTGTACTGGAGAGTGGATTGGGGAGTGGATTGGAGTAGTAACTCTACTCTGTATGCGAGATGCTGAAGCGGTATTTGGAGCAGTAGTCATAGGGGTTGAGTACGTGCTACCCACCCGGCTTGGGTTCCAAGAACCCAGGCGGAATATGCTAGGAGCAGATGCTTGCTGTTCATGTACCTTGATAGAACGAGATTGAAGTATGTCGAGATCTTCAACCCATTGAGCAACAGGGAAACGTTGAACTCCTGAGCGAGCTCTCATCACGGCTCGGACATCTGTTTTAGCGGCAAGAGCGCTACGAATAGCGCTCTTGAACTGGAAGATGAGATGTTTGGTAGTCGTAGACTCAATGGTAAACCACCATCCTATTCAAATCAGTATTTTTTTCCTAACTTCATAACGTCCAATGCTTACCAGGCATTTGGCCAAGACCTCCTACTCGGGATCCAACGCCAAGAGCACCCTTTCTTCCAAATTCAACAGCAACGAGACCAAATGGTTCATCACGAGAAGGAATGAGAGCGAACTCAGCGCCACTAAAAATATATGGAGGTAGCGCTGTGAACTCTGGTTTGGAGAACACTCGGTCGGGGTATCTCTCCATCATTTTCGATAGTTTGAGGGCCGCAAATTTACCGTGGAGATCAATAACCGGCCCGATACATATCAACTGCACCTTTGGATTCTCTTCTAGGACAGAAAAGAATACATCGGCTATGAGATCGACACCTTTCTGTTGAGACCAGCGGCCGACAAAAACAAATAGTTCAGCCTGGCGATGTCAGCAGGCATCTATGTATAAAAGTAATAACTTACAGTAGGATCAACTTTAAGACCTGCCCACTCCTGAGCTTGGCGCCTCAGGTCACCTCGTTTCGCTTCATGTGCCTCGTTGACTGCAATGTCACGAGCTTCAATAGCAGCTATTTCCTTGTTCCATTCACCAGTGTCGGATGGATCAGGATTTGGCAGAGCTCCAACACTATTGAGACCCCAGAAAATTGGATAGCGTGCAAAACTTCGCTTGCCATATTTCTTGGAGACGCCAACAGCTCCGAAGCCTTTTTGATGGATCCTGAGATACGAAGCAGCTGCGTGGAGGAGATTGAAAACTTCTCCAAATTGAACGTATTTCTTAACGATTTCTTCTGAAAGATTGAAGACCCGACAAATTTCATTCATTTCATTGTCGTTTCGAAGAGGCCAGAGGCCTTGGAACTCGGCGTTATGGAGAGATACGCAAACTGGAATTGTTCGTGGCAGCAAATGTAATGGCGCCACAGCTCCATGGTAATCATTGATATGGTATAAATCAACTTCAAAACGCTTCAGCGTCTTGGCAATGCAACTATTCCAGGCTGAGTAAAAGACAGCACTATCAAGGTCATCCATTCGACTTGGGTACGGTTCTCCCTTCGTTTGTCTTCGGAAGATAGGAGCATCAAGAAGTACGAATGTGATGTTTCTGAGCTTGTGGTACTGGACCTCAATCTCATAGTTGGTGTCAAAGATAGTAATTTTCATGACCTCCCCAACTGTGTCGACCGGATATTCGACATCTCCAACACATGGTACCACCCAAATGAGATCTTGGTGACCAAGATTTTTCGCCATAAGGGAAGCCATGACACCAAGACCACCGATCTTAACTTTTACTTTCCAATCTTCAATTTCGTATTCCATGGTTGCAATTAGAACTGTTCGTCGATTGGGAGATCCCACATCAGCAGCCAAGGCACTACTCATTGAGCCAGAGACAGGACTTGCAACCTCAACATCCTCTACTCGAGGTTGTTTGGATTTACTTGGCTTGAAAATTCCTACGATATCTCGAAGGAATTTCCCAAGGCTTGCCTTCTCACGAATACCGATTTTGTTGAACTTAACTTGGTAGAACGATCGCTTGAACAAGTAAACTCCAAGAACAGCCGTGACTAATGGGATGAGAGCAATGAGAATTGCGATGGCCAATTGATTGTGTGCTGACCCAGCAGGTTCAAGTTGATAGTTGTAGTTTCCATCGTTAACGATGAGTTTATATCCCAGATATGGGAACAAAGGTGTAGTGACATTAATAACATTGTCCGCGAGAGTGTTGGGCGGGAGCCAATCCAGAACGCCATCGCCGTTAACATCACCGAAAGCTTTGCTTTTGTCCGGAAGACCATCAGGATTCATTCCCCAGACATTGACAATTAATTCGGTTGGGTATTCTGCCATGAGATTGAAAGTCCAGATGCCGTCTTCTTCGAGACTCATGGAATTAGGCAGACCATTATCGTAGCCATATTGATTCCAAGAGCCTTCGACAAATACGTGTGGCCAACGTCTCGCGGGAAGGTTTCCTCGATCGAGTTCTGAATGTTGAATGTGATCGGCACTTCCAGCCTTCTGACTCCAGTAGTTGAGTATGACATGATCTCCACTCCAGCTTTGTGCTTTAGTGCCTGTCCAAACTTGAGGGGTCAATGTGGCATTTGACCCATCGTAAGTTTCCCAATCGCTCCAACTGCTTCCCCAATTAAGAGAATATCTCCATTTGTCTGCTCCTGCCGCTGTTGGAACCACAAATAAATCTCCCGTATCAATATCCTTTTGGAGAACTCCATTGGTGTAGTTAGATGACAGTGGGAATACCATAGGGTTATTAAGTTGACCAAAACGGAACATGAAGTGATCGCGAGCCTGCCTAACATTAGTTCTCAATTTGGATGAACGTTTCACGAACTTACATTAGTAAAAGTTCCATCAGATGCAGTCGCATTGTTGACAGTGATTTCGTGAATGCCATCATACACATTAATCAACTCAGCCTCGAAAACCCATGATGATCCAATAGCACCAACGTAAGGAGCAGGTTCCACGGTCTGATTTGCGCATTGTACGCTTGTCCGGTTGAGTTGTGCAACTAGACCATAATAGGCTGTGGAATCAAGTTCAATGCTGTCTGCGACAGTATTACAATTCATTGGTTTCGAAAATCGAATTTGAATTGGGATGGTACTTGGTTTACCAAAGGGATTGGAGGATTGGATACGCTCGTCATGTCCTGGGGTGATGTGAGTGACTGATGGGGCTGGATCAACCCATGCACTCTTTGGGACAAGAGCTTTCCATTCCCATCGAGTAAGAGTCAGATTAGAAAGACAGCCATTGACCTCGGACGAATTATCAATTCCTGTTAACTTTTTAGTTCCAAGTTGATAAAGAGACCGGACACAACTCACCTAACGTCACATTTGACGCCCCAAGCGTGTATTCTTCATATGGAAAAAATAAATTCTTGACCGTAGATCCTTGAGGAAACGCAGAGATCAAGGCCATCGAAGAATTGCTACAGTCAAATGTGTATTCCTTAGTTTGATTTTCATTGTGAAAAATGAGCCAAACACCCTGATTACCTTGCCCAATGCCATCGAAGTCTTGGATCCCTAGGGCACGGCCACGGTACACACTCCAGATTCCAGTTGGAGATGGAATATTATCACTTCCAGGCAAGTAAATATTGTATGTTTGGGACGATAGCGTCGTGAGTTCGTAGCCGTCATTAAGAACAGGATATATGCGACGAAGTTCATACATACGCTTGAGAATATTTCTCATAAAGTGAGATGGATCACGGTGATCAAGACTAACGGAATCATCATGACAGCCGTTACCGGAAGCGTTGAATGGCATATTCACATATACCTCTTCTCCTATTCTGTAACAACCGTTCAATTGCCAAGCGCGAGAGGAGGCCATTGGTGCTCTCCCAAAAACGTAATCAGGTGAGAGATTCTCTAGGACATAGTATGCCTGCTCTTCTCCGAAAAATAAAAGAGGTATACCTGGCATTTCAAGGATGGTGACGAAAAGTCCAAGAAGGTGTCTCTCAATACCATATTCGAGAGATGGCCACCTAAAAACGTCTTGATTGGTCATGCCGTATAGATGTCGTGGGTCGAATTTTCCAGTATTTGCGTTCACCATATCATCAGTCTCTAACAACTTAGTCCAGTGGTCGACAAAATCAACCCCCTCAAAGCCGATCGGGCCATCGAGACTGTTAAAGCTTAGTAAATAATTAGTTTTAATTGCAATAATGTTGTCTTACCCAAGGAATCTTGTCAGGGCACCATATGTTGGATAATGGAAGGATGCACCATCCAAAGCGCTATCTCCAAATGGTCTTACGAACTTTGAAGGATCAGTGGCATTCGAAGAGGTGATGGACTCTGTATAATTAAGTGTCAATTGCTCTGGTCCTTTTCCCCTCCCAAAATAGATAGATGAGAAAGGAATCTCCCCAACAGCTTCACCGACGATTAGGAAGTTCTCCTTCCCATATTGTCGAGCACAATTTCGTTGATAATTGGAAAACTCTACTTGAGCATCCGGCGTCGTTTGTAGAGCCTTGTCCATCCGAAATCCATCGATGTCAAGCATAGAGATCTGTATGCAAGACATAACCATAATCTTCTCGAGAACATCATTGTTCCATGCACGCAATCGATCTTGGACAGAGGCGAATTTAGAAAGCTGACTCTCCCAGCTCGGGTACGCGCCGACACCTTTAATATCTCCATACTGCACGAGTCAGCTATTTAATGAGACATATATTCAAAATAAAGATATACCTGATCAAATTCGCTTGCTTTGCATCCATTCATTTGATGTTGCGTGATATTGCTGTCCACCGGATACCCATCCTCCCCCCACATTCTTGGGTATTTACAAGATGAGTTCATGGCATTCCCCGGTTGAAAGTCGTGATATCTTCTATCGGATTTCCACGCAAAATCGTATTCATTCCAATTGAAAGGAGTGCTCGCATTAAGGTACCCTTGGAAGCCGATAAGATCTCCCATGCTAAACAATATTAGCAACGACCATGATATTAAATTATGGATACTGACGTCGCTAAAGTGTTGTCTAATATAATATACATGTCTCTGCTATGGATTTCGGTAATAAGCGCTCGCCAATCGTCGATTACGCCATGGTGCTTGTCCAGTAAAGTAAAATCCAAAGGCCCATACCCATCTCCAGACCATGGCATGTTAATGAACGGAGTTCCTGCTAAATACATGGCCTATCATTGTTAGTAAAACTTTTAGATATTCAACACGAATTTCATGCCTTAATGCCCATTCCTTGTAAGTAATCCAAATTCTGCATCAGCCCCCTGGCATCTCCTCCAAATCGAAACTGGTTTGTCATCCAGTCATGTTCGAAGACTGTACCATTTGCCTCGTTGTTTGTTGGATCTCCATCAACATACCTATCTACCGTAAGGGTATAGAAAGGAAACCGCCAGGTTTCAGGAGAAGGATTGAAGGTGTGATTCTCCCAAACACCAGCGTATTCAGTTGGATAGACTGCATTGGGATTTTGATTAAGATTATAATCCACCCAAGCAGGATCATACTTGAGCGCTGACACAGCTAAGGACAGCACGGTCAGCAGGATGAAAACAAGATATGAAAACATGTTTACAAAACAACCGTATATTCGAAAGAGCAGAAGCACTGGGAAAATATTGGGCAGATGAGGTATATATTGGGCATCTGGAAATATCATAGTATTGCAGGTAGAGAACTCGATAGTATGACAGAGCAAGATGGAGCAAGATAGCCCCAGTATGACTGGGGTGTTATCTTTGGAGACTAGCATCATGAAAATTCTGAGCGGTCCACGTATAACTTGCTAGGACAGACAACAGCCATGTTTCTGGCAAGGAGAGCCGATTTGCGATTGTGCAACGATATCAAAGTTTGATAACGGGAAATCTCGCACTAATGCTAAGCTCTGATGGAACCATGGAAGTTCGAGGTCCATTCTATCCATCCCGGAAGAGGTAGATCTCTGCAAGAGCCGACCGGGAGATGAAGTTACAGGGTCTCATGAAGGACCGAATTAGGGGAGACGTTGGCTAGACATGATGGATAATGAGAGTAGGGAGATTCTTCCCAGGGATTGAGGAAAGGGTGAGGAGAGAAATGGAAAAAGAGCGACGAAACGACGAAACAAGGCAGTGTGCGACAAAAAGCCAAGCTCATAGGATCCTAGAGACTTAGAATGCATCTCGTAAATGCGATTTCACTGCTTTTGATGCTCAAAAGGGAATTTCAAGTAGGAAAGAAGAACGGCATGCAGGATACCCGAATCCATGGTGTGGCACACAGCCGCTGTCGATCTCGACGAGAGCCTCCTTGGGTGGAGGTCATAGAGAGAGTGCATGGCTTGGAAGAGGGAGGTAGCAATGTTGTGGTGGAACGAGGTGGGAGAGCGGGAGAGGAAGGAAAGGAGAGGGGAGGGGAGCTTAGGTAATGCTGTTGCTGCTCGCTTATAACCTTACTCGTACCCGCTCCGCTTTAAAAGCAGCGTGTGATGGCACAATAGGCGGATAAAATCGAGGTTAATTTGGACGTGCAACAACATGCATGGCATTTTTCCATTTAGACGACGACACCATCATCTTCATGTTCGTGTTCATTCATCCGATCGAATACCTAACCACTACAATGGTTTCAGCGATTCAGCGTGAATAGATTCTACGTTGGGGACATGGTTATGGATCACTAAGCATATCAAAATATAACGATCCTGGTCGGCCTCCACACCTTATCCCCTTATTCCCACTTCCAGGCCCGCATGGCATATTCTCAGCTGTGCCCAACAGTTTGCATGCCTGGAAGGTGAAAGATCTGCAAATGCCGAACCTTATCTGGGTGGTCTGGAAGTGCGGCATCCCCATGCTAGAAGTCTTGGATGAAGAAATATATCCCAGTTTGGCATGGATGCGTTGTATCATGGATGGGGAGGATTTCTCATCAGTAGCCGTACCTTCAAGTGAGGATGTATTCAGCTGCTTCATCCTAACTCTCACCACTCCTGAATCCCAGCTCCTACTCGGCCCTCCTCGCAAGTGCTCCACTACCTACAGCTTGGACTGTGTTGTTATCTGGTATTATGATTTCCAGATGCCCCTCCTGCTCCTTATCTGGGAAAAATAATCCTTTTGATGTTCGTGATACATTCACTCCACTTGAGTCGTCAGCCTGAGATTGAGTATGTACGTCTGCCAGGGTGCTACGACGATGTGTTTCCTTGGTGCGAGTCGCGATACCATCACTATCACCAAAGCCCTTGATATTCATATTCAATCTCTTTCACATTACAGCTCTACTCTACAAGGGTTGCTAATTGCCATAAATTGGCGTCTCATCGAGCAGTGTATAAATCAGAGATATGCAAAGTGGAACTTCTCGTTTTTATTCTCAGGGTGAATATCAATTCACACAATGCCAAGCCAATCACGATCTCTCTTCATATTTATCTAGTGACGAGAGCCTTCCTCAATCATGCCACCTTGGTCTCTCTGCAAGGTACAGGATCACACCTTATCTGACTTATCCTTATGCAATAACCCTACTAGACTGGAAAGTTTGTTCTCGATATCAACTTCTGCCAAATCTCATTCTTTCGTCAAAGCTTCTTTGGCATGACATGGACTACGTTACGGCTAGGTCAAAATAAACTTTCCCGATTTCCTCCCAATAGACTTTTCACCACATTCTTTGACAGCTGTAGATGCCAATGCACCGAGTCTTGATGGTCGGATGAAGTCATAAACCCTTATTTTACTCTTAGACTCTATTCTTAAGGATGGGTTCTTGTTATCTTCCAGTTCAATGACCAGACACCACCTTGGTTCAAGCAAAAAATTCTCTCTGTAAAGCGCAGTCAAATTCCAATCGCATGCGATTCTGCATGCAAGCTGCATCATTATTTTGCAGTCCGTAACTACTCTACTTTGTGCTCCATATAGTTATGATCTACACCACCACAACTTCAATTCTTTTCCACATAAGTTCATGACAACGATATTTCGCTTCTTTAGGTGTATCCATCCAATTTAAATTTCCTATCGTTGTAGTTGGCGAAATTATGACCATCTTAATAGGAAATTATTGCTAGATGCATCTACGATATTAATTATCTTCAAAATTAATAATAAATAATAGGAAAGAGGGATGGGAAAATGAACACCATCATCTACCGGCATTTCCTACGTCGTAGCGAAAGCTTGTGATCCCCCAAACTCCAACAGAATAAGGACTTTCAATTCCTCAATTGCGACGGCTGCTTGTCTGTATATTAACCTTTCCCGCAATGTGCGTGTCTCCAAGATTCGTCGAAATCCGTTCGATATACCCCTGCCTTGTGTGCAATAGAGTTCATTCATTATTTCGCACCAGATTGGTTTCCATGTCACCTGATTAATTCTCATAAATTATTTAAAACTGTAATCCAAAGAAGAACAGAGTTGCTCCATATCACAGAGCTTATCCTTTCTTGAATCGAATTGTAAGAATCATTAACTTCTTTCGGCGAATTATTCACTGATCTGTACGACAACTTGGAATGTATACAGTACCCCATCACCCAGTTTATTTCCGCACACTAATACACGCAATATAATTGTTCGGACTTCCAAGATCCACGCTTTCCGAATATCCCCGAAAAATCCTGCATGTACTTACAAACTCGTTTGGACAACAACATTCTTTATCTCAACCTCCCACACCTATATTGCAGTCCACTCCGACTCCGCCCTTGGAGGATTGAGGATTTCTCGGCATCTTATCTCTCTTTGCATTACCTTATCTCAATAATTAATTGCCTTTCACATGCATTGCCTATCTCAGCGCTTACAGATGACCAAATCGGTCAGTAATGTCTATATTGAGTCGTCCCAACAATTTTTTTTTCTTCGTTCCTTGCATACCCTTCCTGCATATCCTTCATGCATAAAAAATGGCGACTTGGTGATCCACCCCACATCGCAACGACACGTTTTTAATTCTATCGCTTTGAAATGTGCGGATCATTAACTATAATGCATCCTAGTCGCGCCGCTAGTATACACGTACGCAATCCATTATGCAGCCAAATATTTATATGGGACTTGATATGTTTTCAGCTCCGACGTCGCACGGATAGTTAGGCCTATGGATAGGTAGACGCGTAGAGCCCACATACAGTCAACAATTCGTGAGGGTGTAGGATTTTACATATCTGGATGTTGTTGTATGCGCATCTGGAGCTTAGAAAAGAAGGATGGTTGAGAGGGTAGTGGGGCAGAATGAGCCAGTCGAGATACAAAATAACAAATTCTTTCGATGGAGGAGAATGCAACGTAACAATCTAAGATTTCAGAATAAAAGGCTTGCAGGAAACAAAGCATAATCTATTGTTCGCACCATATGCCACAGATCCGAAGCAGATTTGAACAGAAGACACCACGTTACAATTCTTATGTCGACCTACTCTATATGCCCCTCTAAAGCTAAACAAAACAGCATGACAACAAAATTTTCATGACAATCATCTTATCTCATTTAGATATCCCATCCACCTAGCATAACAGAAATCATCTCCCTGAAATCTCCCAGACCCCAATATCTGAATTCAGACATAAAATCCTTACAGCCACAAAATTTCTAAGCTCTATTATCTACACTTTTTAATTGGTTTCTACAATCTAGTAAGTCCTTAGATCTGGTAGATTCCTGAGAAAGTTGTAACATTTATACCAGCATTGTACTACTGAGTCTCTCTCTTTCCTCTTTTCTTCTTCTTTTGAATTAATTACCCTTCCATTCACCCCCTCTGCCCTTCCCATTCCATTATTTCTAAACCATAGAAATCCCCACCGCACACCAAATCCTTCACCTTCTTGCCAAAGCAGATGTTGACAAGATTTTTGAATTTTGAGGTAAATAACTATAAGTTGATATCATAAAAACTTGTAACTTGACAAATAACAGAAATTTATTAAGTGCTAAAATCTAAGTACACGTTTGAGAAATTGTATCAAATTTACAACATAAAAAATCCGGAAATATTTGCCCGGTAATATGTGACAATTTTTTTTTTGAAAAAATAATTATTCAAACAAAGTATTACATAAGCTAAATCAAAAGTATCTTAAAACGTTTAATTCACTATTTTATTTCTAACCTTTATACAAATTTTCTGAAAAGGAGGTATAAAAACCTCGTTTTTGCATTATAAACCAACCATATATATATAGTACATGCTTAAAAACACGATACAAAAAAAAGTAATCATTATTATTACAAATCGGAATTTGGAAAATAACGTTTTGGCTGTGACTGAGTTGGAGGAGGTAAATATCAAGAGGGATAAGCAATAAATGGCACATGGCAAAATTTAGTGGCAATACATAGCAACATTAAAATTGACAACAACAATTCTCTAGAATTCTTTACAATTCCTCCATTTAAGAATGTCATAATGATTTAATTGAAAATATATCTCCTGTTCCATTGTTCAAGCTAATTACAAAATTATACCCAATCAGGACTCTCAAATTCTACACCATTTATTGAATATAAATGCAACGGAACATCCGATGAGAAGGTTGTAGCAATATGTTTACATTCTTGTTTTGGCATGCCATCATTTCAATAACAATAGTCTACCCCCGAAATACATGACCATGTAACCCAAGAGTAAGCTTGTTCATACATATGCTAGCAATGTGGATGATAAGCACGAGATCCTTGACAGCGCCAGAGACGGCTTGAGCTTGGTTGTAAAAGACGGTCAATGGAAGCCTGTGTTGTAGCAGCTACGTCTGGAAATTTTAGTGGGGGATGGTGATATTCCTGGTAGGGTTTAAGGTGATATTAGCGGAGATTGTGACTGTGCGAGCAGCGTCAGGATTGAGGTCGTCGGAATTGGGGGAATATTTCTAGGTCTTTACTGTGAGGTCCTTAGTCTGGAGGTGGATGAGGAATGAGGACTAGTAAGAGAGTGATTGTTGTTTCATTGGAGAGTGTGCAAAGGCTGGATTGGCGCCTAAGCCAAAAAGGAAGAAGAGAGAGAGAAAATACAGCGTAAGAGGTCATTGGTCGTGGGTGTCAAGTCTGTGCATTGAGAAGTCTAAGGAAGGAGTTTATACATGAGGTAGGTGCTATGCCTATGGTTCCTCTCCCACCAGACTGATAGAATAGACAGGGCAGAGCCGAAGAGGTTACTACACGCGAATAGGATTATTTTGTGCGCTTGAATGCTGTAATCATGGTTTATATCTTGTTACTAGAAGGGAGTTTGAAGCTCCTTGACTCACTTCAAGCCGGAAACTAGGTGAAAGAACTAGGTATATGGATACCTAACAGGGTGAGTCATGGCATCTCATTCTCTTGATTTGTGGATGTACTAGAACAGAAGCATTTTCACAGTCATGGGTAATAGACAGAGGCAGGAACAAGGAATGGCAGCATGAACTTATTCTTTAAGTATCTGAGCACAGAGCCTGTGGTATTACAAACATAATGTCTATTCCTTCCGTCTGAGCACATGGAAGTCACCACCTATGAATCAAAGATTGCGCCATATGCAGGAATCTCTCTGGTCTGCATCCCAAAAACAACTTTTTCAGTGACCTTTGGGTTCGAGATAACAAAGACAGCTTCAGCACTGCTCTCAAAAACAAGCTTGTATGTTTCCTGGACAATATCAGGATATCCTTTTTTAGAAGTGTTCCAGATAACCGCATTCGGATCCGATTTCTTGACTGCATCAACAATACCTGGGCCATAAGTAGTCTCAGGATCCCTCGTACTCCATAAAATCCTCCTTGGCGTGATATCTGCGACTATAAGAGAGAGACAAGGGCCGATCCCAGAACCTGTGGCGACAACAACAATGCATTTGAACAGTCGGGAGGTGTAGAGCAATCCATGCAGTGGTGCACCGCGTACCCAAAGTCTTCGCTCATTAGGCTTGCTTATCTGCTCCTTTGTCCAATCACCTGCATTACTAACGACAACGGAGAATCCACTGATTTCACCTGATTCAGAGTCAACGTTTGGAATAGTAGCAAAGGCGTGCCACTCAGTTAACGGTTTATCGCTAAGTTTGATACCATAGAAGGGTTGCAATCTGCGAAATGTGAAGTGCAAACGTGTTGCGTGATCGCTCAGCCTCTCTGGATAGACAGTGGGATGGCGCAGACGAATCCAGGAGAGCAAGGTGCAGATTGTGGTAATGCAGATGAACCAGAAATTCGGTGAGACAAGGAGGACATGCTGTAGGCTGGTATTCCACTCGCGGCTAGTAACACGCGCAGAGAAGATATTATGGAGCCAGAAGGTCGTAAGTGCTGTCCAGCCAGAGAAACGATGGAAACACTCAAAATGGTCATGAAATTTGCGGCGGATATCTGGATAGGCGGATGCCAGGATGATGCTAAACATCCCAACAAGGATCCAGCTAGTAATCATATTGACTAGCAAATCAGTGTGTACGCTCCGGTCATTGATAAAGTCCTTGGTAACGAGGGCAGAGTATAGAAGATACCAGACCACAGCTGCAGTTCCGGCGCCACTGTCTAGCAGAAGATTAGTTGCCAGTCTCTATGAAGGAAGGGGGGTTCCTGGTCCACGCACGACATCCGCCATAGTGAAAAACCTTTGCAAGACGCTTTCGAATTGATAGTGGCCATGAATGGGGAACACATGTAAACAGTTCATAGACCAGATTGACGAATTCTTCCTGCCGAAAGAGAATGCACGTCAGGAGATTTGCAGATGCTGCACTGCCTACAGTTCGAGAGTCGGGAGCACCTAAGAAAGCGGCAGTTAGACCGACGAAAACAGCCAGATTGACAGCGAAAATCAATGTGAATATTTTTCTGTAGGTCGATGCAAACTGGTCTATCAGCAGGGTTAGCTACCGGTACTATTGCAATGTATTAAATCCTTACACTGTCGGTGACTGTTCATTTTTGCTGGATCTTGCCAGCTATTAGGTTCTTGTCAAATAGTGCAGTAACTTAAATAACTCGTAGAAGTTAATCGAAAGAGTTTACTGTTTACTCAATTTCAATTCACAGATAGTTCAGTTTCAGAGTCAACTACCCCCGTTTAGAAATATTCACTAATCGTAGATACGAATTTAAGTGTCAGCAAAGGTCACTTTGTAAGAGAAGAGCTATTTTCAAATTATATGATTGTTTTGACAGGAATCATGTTCCCCAATGGCTTGATTCAGGAGCAGCGAGCGGTAGGTATAGCGGCATAGCGTTTATCAAGCCCTAGAGGGCAAAGGAAACCTCTCAGAAGGAGCTTAGGTCTGTCCCGGGACCCCACTGAGTAGGTGACTTGCATGGACGAATCTCCCTAAGAAATCGACTGAAAAAGGTGATGCTTGTGAGGTATTCAAGACAAGAATAAGTGCGGATGTCTGAATTGAAGCTATTCCCAGATTACTATAAAAGAAGAGCTTCCTTCTGAACTCTTCTAGCTCTGGCAATATCTTAGTCAATAAGAAGGATTCGACCTAGTTCAGCGCCCCTACCGTGAAAGTTACTAGCATCAGGGAGGTGGCGAGTGGGCAGAAAAAAGCTCCAAAGAGTTGAAACAAAACGGGGCACCTACCATTTATATGCTCCCTGCTGCATTAGACCTTCCTCCACTTTCATGAATTAAAATCCCGCCTGTGGATCAGCTTGATTCATAAATTTGAGGTATGCCATAGAGAAATAATTTCACATAATAGTGATTTAGAAACAAATGCTCGGATAAGAAATTGAAAAGGATGTGCTCTTGTAGAGCAGATGCTATTACTCAGTCAATAAAATCTAAAAGGCAAGGCCGGTGAATCATTATTCTACTGTCTGAGTGGTAATTTGGCTAGTTATGAATCTTAGTTCGAGCTTCGGTAGTAAATGAACCATAACGGCGTTTAATAATAGAAGCTTAATCATAAACAAAGTTAAATCCATAAAGACTCTATAGCTACAGGACAAATCTATAACCACCTATCAGTCCTCAAGAAGACGTCAGGAGTGACACTGAATCGATTCCGGGTCCATTACATATCTCCTATGCCACTTAGTTGTATGTTTTTTCAATCTGTTGGTCTCACCGCCCTCTAACACAGCGATAAATTTATATTTGCAATTTGCCTCTGTAGATTGATTTATTGAAGGGGGTGTTGGGGTGGTGTCATGAGTTAGGCACTGTTAGTTAATAGTCCTAGCGCATATCTTATATATACAAGTGCCTTTCATAGCTTTCTCAACTCACAGGCTTAATGCATCGATGACTTATCCCTAGTGCATTCTCGTTTATCCCATAATTCTATTCTGTATTCAGAACCCTATTTAAAGTGATGATTACTTTGAACATACTTTTCTGATATACCCTGGTACTCTTGCTCATCAGCTCCTTCAAAGCTTGAAGTTAACAGTGAAATAAAAAAAAATTCCGACAACAAAGTACGGGCTAGCAACCCTCCTCTCTAGGGAAATCAGACCCTTTTAGCAGCTTAAGTACATATAGAAGTAAATACCACTTGAAAGAATAAAAATATGAACCTTAGATAATGATATCAGAATAATAAACCCACAAGTAAAAGTCGAATTCATATGCTGAACCATATGCATATGAGATTAGCTTTATATCCTCTTCATTCCTCTATGTATTGTATTCTCTAATTAATTTCTAGTTATGATTCACCCCTGCCGTGTCCTCCAACTTGAGATAAATATACCTATGAACAAAATTGTAGGAGGTAGCATATACTCAATTTCAACAAAAAAAACATAGGAGATTAAGGTAGATAGGGTACGCAATCCAGCTTTTTAGTGAAGAACTCTTTAGATAAACCAAAACAATAGCGCATAGAATATAGATCCATTATGTTTCTTTTGTATTTAAGAATAAATGCAAAATCAAGATATTTGTGGATACAATATTATGAGTCATGTGGGGCCACATTGGCCATGGGAGTACTATGGGTCGATCCCGGGGCGTAAAAGTGGGAATAGCTTCACATATTGCCTTTGGGCCCCATATCCGAATCAGTGTGATTTATATAGGCTATCTATGAATCATTAGAATTCACTGGGAGCTTCTTAGATATATAAGGGGTCCTCCCCTCCCACTTCTCTTCTAGCCTTAGACCTTAATACAACAGTTATTTTGCACATCTTTGATATATTCTAGAATAAGATACCAACAGTATTATTTTGTCGATTGAATTGACAAAGGAGAAATCGTAAGAACAGTCAACCGCAAAGAAAACCACAGAATATCAATTGACAGTCCAACCACACTCCATCCATAGTTATCTCTACTGGCCACTTTTCTATCTTTCCTTCCAAAATATTGTGAAATAGAATATTTATATATTTTCTTCCCTACTTTTAGATAGAATTTGACATCCCAATACCACAGTAGAGTAGTACAGTATTAATAGCATATCTACAAGACAAAACTTTTCTCATATCTGAGGTACATATTGAATTTTTATAGACCTGTTTCAAACCACTTTATGGAAAGCAAAAGAAGTATATAAATCCAAATCAAAACATTTTTATACTTTCAGATACCTGTCTCACATTCTATATGTGCACATGGCTGTCATTGCCGTCGTCGTCGTGTTCTATGTTTGGATGGTGATGAACGCTTCAGTTTGGAGTGTTTCTGAGGATGCAATATTTTTAGCTTTAGCTCTACATTGTAGGAGGGAATAGATATTACAGAGAGATACAATGGCAGCAAGGCAATAAATAATTGGAGACAGAAATACACTACCCCCCTTAATCGCTCCCATATCACCCTATCGAATATATTCAATATTCAATTAAATAAAAATAATTAAGTTATACAAAGTAAACGCAAGGCTATTTCCTGACATCCCCGCAACATTTTTGTTACATCTCCAGAAACAGGATGAAAAATTTCCATCTGGATAGGATGGTATAGGATGGAAATTTCCATCCATAAGATGTAATATCAAATAAATTATATATTTAAGATGGCTGTTGGTGAATGTTTTGCCTTAAATATCAATATCTTGCGGCAAACATATCTAGACATGAACTTTTTACTTCCAAATATATGACCNCCACCCCCGCCATTTTTTTGTTTTTTTTTTTTTTTACAAACCAGTCTCCCAAAGTGGAGATCCAAAAAAGAGCAACAGAGAACAAATCTAATGTCTTGAAAGAAAGCCATATTTTTATAGACAGGAAATTAAAGTATGTGGGTCTGACATTTAATCCCATCACCCAAAAACAACAATAATACTTTAAGAACTTTCCAAACGGAACCAAATTTAGTGATTGGTTTTGCAATAATACATAATAACTTTACCCTTGAAATGCCCCAAGGAAAACAGGAAATAAATATTTGTTTGTATCAGCAGGTCTTATATCTCCATTTTTTGAATGGAGAATTGGCACAATTACTTTTTCCCAAGGGCCTTCTATTTCTATTCTACTCCCCTCCCCCATGGACTTATCTACTATGTTCACATTCACTAACGTTTTTAGATTCTAATAACCTTGTATATTTTAAAACCTCACGATTCTTTAATTTTTAATATTAAGCTCAATTCCATATTGTTCATTTATGTATTCGACTCCCTGCGAATTATCTCACCCTCCTCTACTAATTCCATCCTCAGCCTCTATGCACATCTGCTCCTTTAATGTCTCGCACACTCAAAATGACCAAAAGAAAAGAAATCTATAATACAAACGTCGCATTTCGGAAGCCCAATGCTAACCACAATATGCAGCCCAAGTTGGTAGCCATAGTCTCAAATGAAGATTGATCTTCAATTTTGCTGTCTCGCCCCTATCAGATCTAATCCCACTATGTGTGTTTATTCAATTTTGTGTGTCGACAGGAAAGGAGGTGTGATGAGAGTTAGAGGGCAAGGAATATGTCATGTTTTATGTGATTTGATGATAGAGTCGAGACGTAAATGTAGAGATGCCGATGCGAAAATAAAGGCAGAGGGATGCGATGAGATTGGGACGATGAGAAAAGACGAAGATATGGTGGATGAAGAATTTAGGAGTAGTTTACCACTCATATTCTCCAGATGCCTTATGGAAGACGTATTCCTTGCCGTTAACGGTCAGAACTCCGTCTTTCATGACGCACTTCCTGTTACTGGTTAGCATATAGAATTATCAATCTAGGTCAAGCAACAAAAGGGAGGATTGCTGAGGAGAAATGAAAGTGAATACCACTTATTCTTGACTCTCTGAACCTTATCATACATACAAAGCATGATATGGCCCATCGACTCATCATCGTCCTCTTCATCATTCTGCCCGTCATCTGGATCGTCCAAGTCAGAATTAATAGCATCCTCATCGAGATTCACATCCTTAACACCATCCTTCAGATCATCGTCAGAGCCCGGTCCGTCAGTTTGAGGAATTTCAGAGCCTTTGGATTTGCCTTGGGATCTGGTCTTTGTGGCTGCTCGCAATGGAAGCATTAATCCGCCACCTTCCATGCTTTGACCCATAGATTCGATTTTTTGACGAAGCATATGATCAATCTCAATTCGTCCCATCGTCACTTCTTCGCCGTGTGAGTTGAATTGTCTGATAACCCCGATCGATTCCTCGTCATCCGCACCATCAGTTTGAGCTCCATTGACACCATGTTGGACCTGCTGTCTCTGTCGCTGCTGTTGAGCAGCTAAAGCCCGTTGATATTCCTCTTGTGTTATCGTCCGTCCCAGATTTTGACTAGCTGGCATCGGGGGACGTTGCTGCGCATGCATCTGTGCCATTTGCTGCTGGTGCTGCATTTGGTGCTGCTGCATTTGTTGGGGAGTTTGCTGTTGAGGAGGGGGCTGCTGTGGGAGGATTCCACCTTGGATTGCATTGATAGATGCAGCAGCTCGTTGACCAAAATTATTTTGTAACTGGTGTATTGCACGTTGTTGAGCAATAGTATTTGCCGGCATAGTAAGACCTGGATGAAATGGAGCCTGACTCATGCCATTTTGATCAAGGCCGGGTTCAGGCTTGATATGGGGACCATTATTGTTGCTCGTTTGAGGGGGCATTTGCGGAAGAGGAATTTGAGGTTGCTGGTTCATCGGAGGGGTGCCCATTGGCTGATAGTTTCCGGCATTTGAGGGCAAGGTTGGGGGGTTTGAGACAGGAGCTACTGGTTCTGGCTTGGGATCCCATGGGAAGGTGGCCACATGCAGCTGTGACAACTTGTGTTGCCATCCCTAGACTCCAGGTCAATAAATGTAAATGCCTAATATGAGATATGACATCAAGTACGCATGTATAACAAGATGGTACGAAGTGGTACGAAGTGGTAAGTGACGGAATGAGAAATGACATTGTCTAATACACGTGACGTAGGGGGCCGATGAGAAAGGGACTAGCGGCTTGGCAGAATTCGCAGCCGACAGATGGATAAAAGACCCAAATACTTCGGGTCGCCCACCTGCCGAAAGCGAGGAAGCGCACATCCTGATGACTTTGGATTTTTCGACAACGGCCATCACCACCCTTTGCATCGAGAGATGTCCCCGATGATAGAGAAACAATCTCTGGTCGGTGGAGAACCGATACGAAGCAAAAAGAACAAAAACCAACGATATCGCATCCAGGAATTCAGACAAAGAGATTGGCCTACCAGTCTTAACTCCTGCAACACATGTTCATCGACACCTCCCTCTTCGAAGTCGACTCTAGAACTCTCGATGACGTCGGCGATGATCTGCTGGTACACATTTCCAACCTGAGTGTTGGACATGTTGGCGGCCTAGATCGAAGATGGTATTGGGGGACGTTTCTCGCAGCAACTGAGATACCTCGGCGATTGATCTATTGTTGTGGCCTTCCCTCTCGCACACGATGGAGTTACTTCTCGGCCTTGCGAATGGTGATCATTCCCTCCTGAGGAGATCAAAATCGAAGACGTTGTTCGCAGAATGACCGCCGCGGTACGATGAGGTAGGTGGAAGCGATATACTCGCAAAGCAATAGTCCCTCTCACCAACTTCGAAAGTGACCTTGTTCGATCGCCTAATCAATCTGTGACTATTTGGTAAATCTCTATAGAGTCTTTCCCAGGTGTTTCGTAGAGAAAAAGACCATGGTTGTCTTGGCTGGTGGAGTTGTATGGGGATGATTGCCTGGGCAAGATAATGGCAGCTTAGCATCCTCTCGCTTACATAATCCACTGAGCCTCAATTTCGAGAATGAAAGAGATTTAAATTGAATATCTTTTGTATCATATTCAGCTTTGTTCCATATTTTGAGTCATCTGCATTGGTCAGTTTTGAATAAAAGTGAATCGAGATTGTGAAGAATAAGTCGGTTCTTGCGACAACCTCATCTCCCAAATATCAACGAATAGGCATTATGCTCATCACAGCGATCGAGGTCTTGAAATAATAATACAGTTCTCATTGACTTCTAGTTTCAAATTTCTCATTACAAAGCTGCTCACAACTATCTTAGACGTCTTGTCATTCGTCAAAAGTAAAGCACCAGGTGAAGCACTTTCGGCCTTGGGCATTGAAGGTGATCATAATGATAACTCCCCAACTCCACGCTGAATCCAACCGCTAATTACAGTATAGAATCGCCTTTAATACTTTACCAGTCTCCGAGAAGCCCGGACGCTTCCAGAGTTTTGATGAACAATCCTTAACGGATAGTCATCTGTTTGACCATGTCTGCCTTTCCAGAAGCCCCTGCTGCGCTTGCAGAAGAGCTAGCACCAGCTTTCTTCTCGAAGATCTTCCAGAACTTCAAACTTTCATCGGCAGCTGGTTAATATTAGTGAGGTTAAGATTAATGGTATGAAATAGACTTACCGGCTGTAGCAAGCATTTGACCATCTGGGCTGAGACAGCTGTGTAGAACACGAGTCTCATGCGCTGGAATCTCAACGTTGCGTACTAATGTTGGGTAACTCCAGATGCTGAGAGAGTTGTCGGGGAATCCACTGGTGCTGACGATTTCACGGTAATGAGGGCTCCAGCGAAGGCTGGTGACTTGGGATCCAGTGTCAATGCTGTTAACTCGAGCGCCAGTGGTGGTATTCCAGAAATGGATGTAGCGATCGTATGACCCACCGCCTGTAGCAAGAACGTTTGGTTGCCATGGGCACCAACTCAAAGCCTTGACAGCAGCCTTGTGATTAGTCTTGGTGAACTTAGGAGCGGCCAAGGATCGGGCATCCCAGATTGATACAAGGTTGTCATTTCCACCAGTTGCCAATTGAGCACCATCTGCGCGCCATTCGAGACCACAAACCTCAGAAGTGTGGGAAACGAGCTCGGCAATCTTGTGTTGTGCAATGCGGACATCGTGGTTGAAGACAAGACCACTTCGTGCACCAGTAGACAATGTGTGCTTGTTCCATCCCATAACACCTACACGGGTATCGTGGCCATGCATGCTACGTAGTTTTGTACCCTCTTCGACATCCCAGATCTGGACCTCTCCAGTTCCGAGTCCAACGCTGACATAAGCTCCGTCGCCAGACCATTTAACACTGCTGACATAGGTGTCTGGGCTAGTCTCCAAGAGAGAGCTGACTGTGCCTGATTCTGCAGACCAGACATATACATTACGCTCAAGACCGATGGCGACTTGGTTACCAGAAGACCAGTCGAGGAGGTTGAGATAGTAATCATCAACAAGACCTGGAGCATCTAAGACACGTTCAGGAGCAGTAGCTACGCGACGTCTAAATTGAGCTGAAGCAGATTTGGCGTTCTTGAGAGGACGATTATATTGCGAGCAAAAGTTGACCGGCTTCGATGACTCGGGAGGAGCAGGCTTGAAGGCAAGAATTCGTTGATTGAGTGAGACACCACATGCCGACGCTAGTGAGTCTTGATATGCGACAGTGTTAGGTGATGGGCGAGAGTAGGTAGGTTCATCGTCATCTAAAGACAATGTACCAAGAGCTGCTAATGCATCATCGGCACTCGATGCAAGAACCGCTGAGCCCTCTCCACTGCTTGTCTTGGGTCTTTGCTTGTCACCGAATTCAAGCTTACCAGAGCCGGCAGTGGCAATGGCCGAGCTGGCAGCTCGATTTGGAATGAATCGATCAGCAAAAGAAAGGGTTGTCTTGGTAGACTTCTGTCGAAGGGGACCCTTCCTTGATCGGCTACTGGCAGGTGTCTTGCATCCAGTACCGGTGAGGGTAAAGTCGGATACCCCGAGCTCTAGAGCACGACGGGGTGTTTGAGTGCCTCTAGCAATGTTTGATTTTGGAGAGTCACGATGTGCTTTGGATGATGACTTCGTGAAATGTGATGATAGGTTTCCACCGTACGTTGGCTTTGATGCACGAATACTTTCATTTTCCGACCCCTTTCTCTCCGGCGTGAAGGGAGATGTGTTCACGGCGAGAGTTGTTGTGCGTGTGCGAGGGGAAGGTGTTAAAGGCATACGTCCGCCAGCGGTACGTGTGGAGAAAATGCCCGTATGGGACTTGATGGGGGTAGATACTGCAGTTGCCATTCTGCAATATTGAAGGATCTCGGTCGAAAGACAAATAAATGTATCGATCGATGATATGAGGTTCGGTATATCGAGCGAGCTCCAAGAGACTCAACCTAATGGTTCCTGGTAATGTTGGTTAGTATATTCGTGTGTTGTGCTCGATATATCGAAGTGCCTTCTCAAAGAATGGCTTAAGTCGAAGGGCAATCAATGGCGGTACAAGTACGGCAAAAAGATCTAATAGACTTGAAGTATTCTTGTAAAGGTTGAGAGATATGGTGTGAGGTAGGGAGAATAGAAGGAGAAGGATGTGCGGGTTTGTAGAGTGCAATGTGCATGGAAAGGAAAGAGAAGAAGGAAGTTCCTTGGGCGGGTTTATGTATTTACTCTTAGCGTCTCCCGTTGCCATGGAGAAAACTGGTGCCTGAGGTGATGTATCAAAGCGCGGCTAATCCCGAATTACTAAACGAAATTTGACGACAGAGCAAACATTCGAACTATCTCTTATTCCATCTCAACTTGATAGAAATCAGGGAATTGTGTTTAAATTCACCAGAGCATTCCCTTGGTGGGCTGGCACATCGTCCTCGCTCTATTATGATTGTCTAAAGTCTCAAGTCATGGCTCAGCCTTCTACTCCAGGCCAGTCTATCTTTGGCCCTGGTCCAAGCAGTAATCAGCCTGGAAGCTCCATCCTAACTCCGAGCTCTGCTGCTTCATCGAATAATACGTTCCTCATGCCCAATTCCCCCATAAAAGGCCGCATGGATAGTTATCGTCCCAAAATTACCAGAACTCTGGGTCAGAGGCCTGCCTGCTTGGTGAACGCTTCCGTAACTTATTGTGGAAACAACCAGATTTATGCTTTTGGTGGATTCGATCAATATACAGATGAGGTATATAATCATGTCTTGAGGCTTGATATGGTCAGTCATCAATGGAATTTGGTTGATAATTATGGTGATATCCCCGGTGTTCGGATGGGTAAGCAGACCCCTTCCCTGAGTCTTCAATGCTAATTATACCTAGGCCATACCGCGACACTCTACCAAGGAGACAAATTGCTCATATTTGGTGGCGAAAACGAACATCGGACTTACCTTTCAGACCTCATAATCTTCGATCTTAAAACCGCCCATTGGACACAGCCTACAGTCACTGGACCTATCCCAAAAGGCAGAGCTCGACATGCCGCAGTCCTGCATGAAGATAAGCTTTTTATCGTTGGTGGTATCACCGGGCACAACAACTATGTCCTCGATGATATCTGCTACCTTGATCTCAAGACCTTCACTTGGTCCAGGGCATGGCGATTTGTGGGGAGATTCGATCACTCAGCATACCTGTGGGGAGATAGAGTTTGGGTCTTTGGTGGTCTCAGTGAAGATATGGACAAAATTGGTGATATTTTGTGGCTGGATTTGAAAGGAAGTCCTGCGTTTGACTCTCCTCCGCCATTCGGCTCTCTTGATCGGCAATCTGCCTTAAATCGTATAAATGGCTCTCCAAGGCCTTCGTACGCCATGGCGACTCCTGCAGCCGTTGGAAGTTCTGGTTATGCAGCGAATTCAAGTAGTGCTCAGGTCAACCCACCATCTTTCCAATTGACAACGTCACCACCTGTAGCCCCCGGTGCAATCTCATCCCTCAAATTCGTCTCCGGTCCGAATATTCCCGCACAAGGATCAGGAATGCATTTTCATGTATATACGTCTGGTACCCTACTTGATTTCGTTACGCCTGCCGCAACTATCACACCACAAGAATGCTCTTTATCGTCTCTAGAGCTAGATACCTTTCGCTGGCAAAAATTAGCTGAAGGTAGAGATATCTTTCGACCTGGTTTCAGATGGCACTATTGTACTATGAATGAGGATGGGACAAAGGCTTGGTTGCTTGGATGCCAAACGGATCCTACCGCTACAGACCTTGGCCCGGGCGGACTTGAGGAGTTTCTCAGGTAAGTAGTTTTCATCGATTCCTGGATATTACTAATCATTTTAGCGACATCTTGGAAATTGATCTTCGCCGATATGGCTTACTTGGCAACAACCTTACCCCAGACCGTCGCCCTGATACTTCAAGATTGTCCCGATTATCCTCCGCTGATGTAATATTACAATCTTCCAAAGGTCTCGGTGCAGACTTAGCCAAAGTTTTCAACGTATCTCCTGAAGACGGTGGCGGTACAGACTTCACAATCACTGCATTGGAAGATGGTGATTGGAATGACGAATTAATGAGCTCGGGTATGATGCATACAGATACCAACCAAAATCAAGATACGTGGCTTGCGCCTGACGTATCAACTTCTACCCCTATTCACGTCCATAAGCTTATTCTTCTGGCTCGATGGCCTCATTTCGCACGACTTTATAATGCCCAGATGGCAGAATTTCATACCAAGAGGATGCACATTCCGGAACCTTATACCGTGGTCAAGGCATTCCTTTACTACCTTTACACTGACAGTATCCATCCGGATGATTGCCCAGAGCTGAATGACGTAGCGGGTATACTTGTAATGTCCAATATCTATAATCTCCAACATCTCCGTCTTCTCTGCCTCAACCGACTTTCCAAGGAACTAGACGTCGACCACGCCTGCATCATCTGGCACTGCGCCGGAATCGCGAATGAAGACTGGCTTCGAAAGCGCGCCGCGAACTTCTGTCTCCTCCACTGGGGCAGAGTAGTCCGCACTCAAGGCTTCCTCCGACTTCCCCGGCAAGCCCTAGTCGAACTATCGCAAGAAATCGACACAGAAGGTCGAGTCGTAACAGGTGAGCAGCCACGGGAATTTCCCGATCTGAATCTAGAATATACACATATATATTAATATCTATTTTTAGCCGAGGAACTTGAATTCGTGGGTGGACTCGGCGGATCTCGATTTGGGGTCGGTGGTGTGACAAGGAAAGCTAGCGTGAGCAGTAATCAGCCGCTCGGCTCAGAGGCAGACGAGAATGAGGAGATGGAAATGTCGTAGTATGGATATAGATGGTAACGTTTGTTATAAGACCTTAGTGGATTATGGTAGGGAAGGGCGGGGCTGGCGTTCTCTGGACGGTATAAACTGGCTTACTGGCTTTACATAATGGTTCACGAGCGATTGCATGGCTTTGGCGTTACGAATTTGCATTAGAGATACCATATGCTTTTTATAACGTGGGGCGTTTATTCAATCTGTCTATGTCCTATGATTCTATCCTCTTAACTCATGAACGAAATTATACAAGCTACTCTCCTAAGTCCCAAGTCCACCCTCTCTTCTCATCTTCATCTTTAACTTCCTCATTTAAACACCTTGTCCACTTCTCTCCCCTTCCCTCCCCTCTCTTTACCGATCTCCTCACCTCCACGATTCACATCTCCTTCTTTAACTCACCTAAATAATGCCCGCCCCTCGCTCCCTAACCCATCCCCACAGATCCACTCATAAACTCATCCACCTCACCCCCTCCACCCGAAAATAACTCCTCCACCTGTTAACCCCATATAAAACCCTCGATTTTGTAACTGTTATTTACCAGTTTGAAGTTTTCGATACGTTGGATTTTACTTTCCTCTTTCTGCTGGGAGCGTGTTCGCTGAACTTCAGTTCAGGGGCTTTTTTTTTGGAGCGACGGACTACTTATTCCAATTTCGTTGTATTGTTGCCGGCCTTTATTTAGCCAAAGGCAGGTGGCGTTTCTCTCCTAAAATACGCATTCCATAAAAACTAATAATAATTTATAAGTCCATATTACGTTCTTCACTAAAACTACAGGTCAATATTCGCAACAAAGATGGCCACACTCTGGGCAGTTTTCAACCTTAATTGTCATTCCACCCCGCGTCACTGGAACTGCAATAATTCTAGACAAAATAGTACGAGTATACTTTGTCCCCGTCTGACCGGGACAATCTAACAATGTCTTTTTTCTAGCAACGCCACCTTTCAAGCTATTAGTGGATGCGAAAGCGAAACAACTCGACAATCAGTGTTTCTAAATATTAAAATAGTTCAAATAGGGGACTTGCTAACCTTGAAACAGGATTTTAGAGCTTCGAGCGATATCTCTTTCCACGTAAACCTCCCCGGGACAATTACCAGTATGTTCTGAAATCATACTCGACTTCTCCCAGTCCGACAACGTAACGTCATCCAAACTCCGCGGAACATCAAATCGAAAGTAAATCTCCTGAGATAAATGCTGTGCGAGACATCGACAAGCAGCCTCAGATCGAGTTGCCATTCTCTTCAATGCTTGGACAATTGATAGCCTAGTAGTATGGCCGTGGTCGTAATAGCACGAAGCTCGAACAACCTAGACATAGTATTCATTCTGCTGAGTGTGTATCTCTATCGCATGCCCATTCACGGCTGTTGAGTGGCCATTCAACTGCTGCCTAGATGTTATTCTCGAAGTTTTGAGACACTGTATGGTCTCTATCAAATTATATATTTTCCACGGTCTTCGACCAGCATACCCAGTGTCTGCATCCTGGAGCTCAGGTAAAGTAACTCCTTGCCCCCGTGTAGCATCTTTGGCCGGCGATCGTGATCGTTCAAGTCTGCAGCCTCATTTAAACAGATAAAACTATCGATCAATGACTAAGGGGTCTCATACTATATATTATTACACGGTGATTTCGTCGTGATGCAATGTCGAGACAACGCTACTGTCCTAGTTATAGACTACGTTATAAGGCTAGGAAGCAAAAGAGCTTGAGATACTTAGTGTTACATAGAGACTACGTACCTTCCAGAGCTCAAAGCCAAGGGAATACCTGCACTCACGTCTTCACCACCTAACATGGAGACTGCTCAGCTACACACTTACATCAAGACATGATCAGAGATTGAAGAGCAAAAAAGAACACCAACCGGGTTACTTGGACAGAAAGGCAAATATGTAAACATCAGTGTATTTAGCTTCCGAAACTGTAAAGCGACTTCTGGGTTCCGTAATGTTATACAGGCCACAAGCTGGAAGCTGTGACAGAAACTCCCCTCCCCCTTCCCAAACCCCATTGCCAAAGGAAACTCGCATGTCACATCCCACTCCCCCTCGAAGAAAAAACGTTTTAAATGAACCATAATCAAGCTTTTCCTTTCTTTGCACTACGACGAGGAGTCTCTTCATCTTCATCATCGGCCTTTCTCTTCTTGGCAGGGGTAGAAGTAGGTTCTTCAGCAACATCCTCCCTCGCCTTAGGTCTACCTCTCTTTCCAGCAGGTGCTCCAGCAGCCTTTGGTGCCTTAGATGCTTTCGTTGCAGCAGCCTTCTTGGGACCACCGACGGCTAGGGGACGGCCTCTTCCACGACCAGGCACAGTAGGCTTCTTTGCTTTTTTCTCATGTTCAGCAAGACGAGGACGACCTCTACCCAATCCGGATGGAACCTTGGGGGTTCTTGGCACCAAGACAGGCTTGGTCTCCTGAATCAAGACGAATGCAACTTTTTCGATTTGGATAGGAGTGACATTGAGTCTGTTGGACAAGGCCTTGGTCTTGGAAATGATGGTCTCGAACTCACTGGGACTGTACTTGGGAACAATCTTATCGCCACCGCCGACGAGCCATCTGTAGATCTCATCACTAAAGAAAGGAACGTGATCAGGATCATAGACGGCGAGGAGGAGCGATGCAGTAGCTGGCCCAACTCCCTTCAGTGGTTCAGCCAACTTTTTGATAACAGTGGCGATATCAGATGGGGATTTGGCGTAATGGGCAAAAGCGTCAAAGGTGGTTGACTTGACGAGTTCGTTGGAGTTCTTACCAACAAACTTGGAGATACTTGGGTGGTAGGTGCCATGACGACTGGACAATATCAGTATAGATATGAAACAAACGACCTGAATTTGAAAAAGGTGTTGAATACGAAAAGAAATTGAAATATCTTTAATCAAAACAAAAATGACGCCGATATCCAAAAATAGGTTAAGATGAACTTACAGCTTCCAATCAACCAATTTCTGGACCTCCTCAAGACCGAAAGCGACAGCACCAGATTTCTTGGAAAAATGGGCGGGACCATCCACATACCGGTACTTGTCGAGCTCCTCAAGGGTTGGGACATCAGGCTTAGCTATCTGCAAATCAGCTCGATTCATACTTCACTTCAACCTTCAACTCCAAAATCAACAGCACAGTTGCACATTGCAAAGGCTATTCAAAAATTCGAAACTTACGAGCCTTTTCCAATTTCTTAATTAGGGCCGGGTATCTACCCAAAGCCTCCTTGAACTCAGCATTGGAGATAGTCTGTGGGGTAGCCATTTCAGTCTCTTCGTCTACCTGACTGTGAATATCTGACTTTCGCGACAGAGGATTCAATGAAGACGCAATGGTACGCAGCATCTATTGAACTTGCTTCAGATTTGCGACAGCAAGAAAAGTAAAACCTAATTGGTGTTTTTTGAAATTTGTCGAAGAGAAAAGAGGGAAGAGGGCGGGCTCTAGGAAGAGTGAGACGCGACGCGATCTTATATATGTTTTAGCTCGAGTTACGGCAGCCGAGTGATTTAGGGAGGATTTTCGCCTAATGCGGAATGGTCGGGAGCGGCAACGAAAACATGCTTTTAGCCGACCAGGGACGCGATTCCCTTCATAAAACACGATAATTCACCGTTTTAACCTTTCAGTTAGATACCTGCTTTATCAGTATTCCATCACGATTCCTATCTCTAGGATTTTTTTTATACAAATCTCACTTTTCAATTATTTTTCTGCAATTTGATGCGAGAGCGGAATGTATGCCTTGGGGTTGAGGCATAATAACTTCAAAATTTAGCCGAGATATTATTTATTACTATGAATCCGGATTTTTTTATATCTGGCTCGGCCTTGAAGAGAAGAAGTTTTTGAATCCTGCGGTCAGCCTCTCTTCATCCTACACCCTCACCTCCAATCTCGAATACTACATACATCGCCACAATGGGAGGAGGAAATGTACGTCTTTTTCCATCCCTACTTTCTCCTCCTTGCCTTACCTAGCCTGACCTTACGAATTAACACTTCTGAAATAGGGAAACAAAGCCGCCCAAAAGCGAGAGCGCAACAAGGAAAAGGCTGGGAAAGAAGCCAAGTCGCAACTCAAGACCAACATCAAGGCCATGGACATCCAATGCGAAGTCTGTAAATCAACGTTCCTGACAACGACGAGACCGCCGGCGTATGCACCTACCTTCTCCCGTTCCCTGTCCCCTTGGCATCTCTACTCCGAAGGCAAAGAAATAATGGCGAGGTAGATATGCTGATGTATAGAGTAGATTAGCAACTCACGCGGAGAACAAACATTCTAAAACCCTCGAAGAATGTTTTCCTTCTTTCGCTACCCCAGAAACCACAACTACGAAAACACCTGTGGAACCGGAGGAGACGAACCCCAAGACCCCGAAGAGTGCGGATAGTGAGAAGAGCGAGAAGACTGAAGAAAGCGAGAAGACTGAAGGGAGTGAGAAGGGTGAGAAAAGTGAGAAGAAAGAGAAGAAAGGTGATAAGGAGGATAAGAAGGATAAAAAGAAGAAATAAGTTTAAGGAGCAGAGGGTGGGAAATAGAGAAGTGGAGTTGGGTGGGGAGAGTGGTTCTCTGATTTCAGCGGTGCGCATGCAGATTATGTGACGTACATGAGGCATCGACGTATGATCTGAACGCAGCGGACGAATAGCAAGCGCAAGGCGTTTGTTCATTGGTTTGCACCTTCATCCTTATTCTCTATCACCTAGATCTCTTTAATTCATTACACCAGCACATCCTCTGGCGGTGTAAGCGGCAACGCCCTCTCTTTCTTCAACTTTTCCTGCGCCTGCTCCTCCCTAATCTCCCTCAGAACATCTGGGTACCATCTCTCCCCTACATCAGGATGGCTCTTAATGCGATTTCTAAGAGTCGCTTCCCCTAGTGTCTTTGCACCTCCCGCTTTAAAAGTGAATTCGACGTCATCTGCTCTCCCGCCATTCTGCTCAATCACTCGATTCCTTTCCGCTAATACATCATCTGGTATCTTGCCCACACCCTCTCGATTTAACTCCTCAAATTCTGCATCCAAAGACACGCCCTGGAAAAAGGGGATGGAATATCTGGCCCCCGTGCCCGGCTGAGGAGAAAGCACCCGATGAGTAGTACTCATACAAACACCCTTCGTAAGGGCCTCCATGCCCTGCCCAATAGCTACGACTAGAGTACCATCGATCGGGGGGCAATCAATCCAATCACCCCGTAAGTTCTGGACCTGCAGACCTCTATGCTCGGTTACCTGCAGCAGATAACTCGTTAACATACTATCCTTGTGGGGCCCCACTCCTTGGCCCTCCCCTGTAATCCCTAACTGCTTAAGATCTGGATATTTCACAATCTTCAGTTTATGCTGCTGATCCTCTTCAAAGTACTTATTAAAGGCTGTGCTAGGCAGGCCGATAGCTTCTGCAATGAGAGAAGTGAAGAAGATAGATATGGCGCCCATTTGAGTAATGTAGGTTGAGAATGTTGTTTTGAAATCCGGGAGGTAAGAAGGGGAGGGCCAAAGTGTAGGGGCGAATAAGTTGCGGTACAAAGGCGCTGAGGGAGGTGGTAGAGCGTGGTCAGTCGAGAGGTCGATTTGTTCGCGCTGATCGATGCAGAAGGCCGTTATCTCTGCTGCCAGCCGGGAGTAGCCCAGGAAAGACGGCGCCGTCTTCATTTCAATTTTTTAACCTATTTACTATTAGTCCACATCTTCAGATAAGAATATCCCGATTAGGATTTCTAGAGCATAGAAGAAGGGAGAGTTGTAATCTTACTTTTCCTCCAAAGGCAAATCAAAAAATTTAACACCCTCTCGCTTTACAGCCTCGGTGAGCTCTTCAGAAATCCCTACATTTTTCAGGTATAGGAACCCGACTTCGAGGAGAGCGTGCCGGAGTTGGGTGAGGAAGTCGGGTTTTGTCGAAGGGTCTTTGGCGAGTGAGAGGTCAAGAATGGGGATCGAATCGAACGTCATTTTGGGGGATGGAATTGGGAGTATTCTAGGAGGAAGGAGTGGAATGGGACGTTAAGCAGGGGAAAGGGAGGTTACATGTTTGGTAACAGATGGTCTTCAATCTCCAATGGCGTGAGATTGGGAATCGCGCAATACCGATTTGCCCCACTAAGAGCTTGTCACGTGCATACGCAATACTTCCATTTCAATTTGACTGAGATTTCAAATGGTAATAACACTTATAGCTTTTGACTTTTTATGCCACTTCATGGAACTCCATAGTAAATCCCTAATGCTAATTCCCACAAACTCCTTAGTAATAGCCTCATATAACACTTTTCACCAGAGGTTTACTTGAAAACAATCCGGCGACTTGATAGAACATTTCTTCCATGGGGGGTAAAGCAAATGCGGGGCCGATGTCGAAGATTTGTGATAGTTGTTGTTGGGTAACCACTGGTATCTCATTCGCTTCTTCATTGATGTCTGGGGTCGCTGGTTGAATATCCTCTGCTTCTTCCATCTCTTCGTCTTCTACCAAACGTAACAAATCACCTGTTGCTTCATCAGGTAAGGGGTCAAGTCGTAAGGCTGATGTAGGTTGTGCGAGGGATGTAATGGCGTCAGTTCCTTTCTTCGTGATAGTACGTATCTCGGCAGCAGTATCGAGAACGAGATATCCTTCTGTATCAACGGTAGGGAGTAGAGCCGTGATTATAGTTCTAAACGTTTTGGTGAGAAAGGGCGTTCGTTGATCTTGATGGAAGATAGCGAGTTCCGAGTACGAGTCCAGAAGGGATTCTGTTTTAAGGTCTTTCACAGTCGCGTTGTCTCGTCCTGGGAGTGCAACTGCAAAGGTTCTGCTTTTTTTATCAACCGCCAGATGCATCATCTCGATTTTTTGCTCAACGATGGAGCCGATGGTTGCAAATTCCAGTGCGATGCCGTATCTTGTTTCTTCCGAGACCAAGTCAAAGACCTGGATCCTATTTGAAAGCGTGATTAAATCTTGGCCCAAGAATTCCATTTTGATGATTTCCCCTTCAAATAGGCCGATATGTGAAACTCGTACTATTCCGGACTTTGGATCAAGGAAATGAACCAGTCCATGATTACCTCTGCCCACCGCGGCAGCGAGTATGGATCCATCTTCAGAAAATGCTACACAGCCATTTCTTGGTAAAGTGGCTTCATCTCGTAAATGGTATTTGCCAAGTGATATGGCATGCTCACAAGTCCAATTTCGCAAAATACTTCCACCTTTCCCTTTTACGACAACGCCGTCCCGTTTTCGAGTCTTGGTGGTCCAAGTTCGGATTATGCCATCTTCTCCAATTGTAGAGAACCGCTTTGTAGTTGGGTCAGCTGCGAGACCCAGGATTCTTCCAGCGCCACACGACGAATCTCCTGGTGTATGAGGAGAATCGATTCTAGACACCAATTCCCATGTACTCGTCGCTTTATCCAATTGCCAGAATTTCAAAAAGACTTCCTTCCTGCGCCGTCGCTCGCCAGCAAGATCCGATCCTCGATGTCCTATGAATTCAACATCACTCTTCGGTGGTATCCATTCATCGACTGTTGCGAGCCACTTTCCATCGTGGGACATCTGCATAAGCGTCACTCTAGGTTCTGATACTGGATGTGCGTTTGGTGCGATGTTGATATTCGTAACGTTAGATCTCGTTAATGCTTGACGTGAGATATTATGACCAGATGCGAGATCGAAAGTTTGTAGGTATGGGACATTCATGGCAACTGGCTTGCTTGGATTGATTTCTTGATTCTGTCCTACACCAAGGAGTAGCCGAGATGGATCAGTGGGGTTTATGGCAACAGGCGTTCGTTGTACAAGAGGATAATCGATGGGATCTGCTTCGACTCTCCATACGTGCGACTCCGCAGTGTCTTCATATCCTAGGACGCATGCCTGGACTCCAGCAATGTTTGCTGTTGGCTTCAATTCAGCCGTTGACAATACCATTGTGGAATTGTCGCCAAGCTGTACTCCATACGATGAGCCACTGGGGGAAATGACAAGATTCTGAATTGTGGCAGACATATGAGGCAGGAATTGTTTCTTTCCAGTGTCTAGCTGCCAAAGTACAAGAACTGTCTCCGTTCCTCCAGAAATGATATAATTCCCTAAAAAGTTAAGAAAGGCTCTCCCCTGCGTAAGTGTACTACGTACCATCTAAAGACCATTTTACAGTATTGACACTCTGTCTATGCCAATGTAACTTTCGTGGAATCAAAGCAACCCCAGTTTGAAGGTCGCCACTTTGAGACAGGCTGAGATTCGTAAGAAGGTCATTATGGACAAACACAGAACCCTTGACACCCCCAACAACTACATCAATGACTGGCTTCTTTCTCGACGGTTTACTGGGTTCTTCAGAGCTAATCTTGTTGTAAACTCGAATATCCAAAGAAGAAATATAATCAGTTGAATCAAACAATCGAAACTCGTATTTGATCTTGTCTATACTACCATATTTCGTATTTCGAAGGCTTCCGAGCAAAACCGTCTTCCCAGCAGCTGCAACAATGACTGCTCCTTCCTGCGCGGTTGTAAGGAAATTTATTCGTTGATTTGTCGTATAAATCGTTTTTGCTTCAGTCTTGATCGGTCCGTTTGGTGGTGCCAATTCATTTGCTGTGATCCGCCATCCTCCGTCTTTCTTCGCTTCAATCGTAAAGACAACATCCCTTCTTCTGCCGGCTGATTCCATAGAAGCCATAGTCATATGAGTACATCCTGTAGAAGAAATCGTCCAGGATTCATGAGCACCTATTCCTGTTGTCCAATCAATATTATATATAACGCCATCTGAGCAAGCCACCCAAATAAGGCTGCTGTTTGTCGGCGAGAGACGGTATGCGATAATCCGCGCAGTCGGCCGTGTGACAAAATCAATTTGTAACTTGATAGAACGAGTGAGAAGGGAATTCAAAGTTGAGTAGACATGGATTGTGGTTCGGTTCGCAACGATAAGAAATCTACATTTACATCAGCAACATTCCTCGGACAATATGGACCGCACACTTCTCGTCTGCAGTAAAAACTGGTTCAGCATTTATCATGCGTCCCCCAATCGGTTCTGATAGCTTCCAATCTGGTTCACGTTCCGATTCCTTTCTGCTGGTAAGATTATTGGGCTTCTGCTCAGGTCTGCTTCGGCCGGGAAGAATCTTGTTTTTTGGATTGAAGGCAGCATCCCAACCAGCATTGCTGTGAGCATATGTAGGTACGATGGGTTGCTCTTTGACGGATCCTGTTCGTGCTGGAGCATCGCCAACTTCCGTCGGACCTCTCTTGCGCTTCAATAATGAAGACATGTTGTTGTCGGAGGTGTTTTTGGAGTGATGGTGTATGACCTCGTTGAAAATTCACGGCAAAATAATTATTGTGGAGCCGCCCCCGCTAGCTCCAATTCGGGATCGCGCACTTTCAGGGACGAAGAAATAACAGTATTTTACTTCTTCAGCGCCACGCGACATCTTCAGGTCTTTCAATACCCATAACCTTTATCCAAGTGTCGGCGAGGATTCCACATCGAAACGGTCGAGATGATTATGCCAGTACGCTGTTTCTCCTGCGGGAAGGTAGGGCATCTCCCGCAACGAGGGCGCATACAGTTTGTCTGACTTTATTCATAGGTCACAGGGGATCTATGGGAGCGGTACTTGAAGCTTATTGAATCAATCCCCGATGGGTTAGTTCATGCACAGTTTCATTCAGCTTTACCTCATTTGCAGCACTGACAGGATCACCAGTGATGCCATGGATAATTTAGAATGCAAACGATATTGCTGTCGCCGCATGATCATGACTCACGTTGATCTTATTGAGAAGCTCTTGAAGTATGTCTTTCAAATCATCTTCCGAATTTATCGTGCCAAAGCACTAGCTTTCTGTTCCAAAACTGACACTGCACGCACAGATACAATCCAGCGGAACGAGATGCGAAGAAGGCGGCTATGAACTAGATGAGTACAGTGGACACAGAAAAGGCGTTACGTTTGAGCCATAGCGGCATTTAATACGTGGCATATGGGGAGTGGCGTTACAGGCTCTACATGCAAAATATTGTAGTGATGGTCAGCATATCAGATAAATGCCAGAGGATTTGATGGCGGCAAACTCGCAAATCTTCTTGCTACGCGCTTAGGCAATTATATGAATGGTTCAACCTCTTCTTAGATTCTCATTTCCTGAGTCATGCATAGACAGCACATATTATTGAAATCTATATAGCTGCAACGGACAGATCCCCGAGGGCACGCCAAACCAGTCGTGCATCTCATTTGTCCAGTCTTCGAAAACCAACACTCACCGCTCAAAGCAAACTTAACACTTTTCTTCCTTGGTGGAGTCGGCGGCTAACGCAAGGCGGAAAATATATTTTATATAACTTGTGGCGTGAAGACTGGGGTTCATATGGAGCTTAAACGATAGACGACTTAAACGCCGCATGAGAGAATAAGGTTTTACTTACAGCCTCATATGTGTAGGACCGTGGGACCATGAAATCCAGGGCTGAGTTACGAAATGTATTAGCTGTACCACATAGCAAAATAGTCGTTGTGAACAAACAGGGAACCCATCTTTTTGAATATGGAACACTTATCCAAGGATGAACAATTTTGATCTCAGGCATAATGGGCAAGAGCGCCCATGGATTAATTGTTGGAAAGTTCCTCTCTCTCTTGCGTAGACTACTAACAAGTGCTTACCTCCGGGCTGGGAATTTTCAAGCATGAAGCCTTCGTTCTCCGCCCACAAGGCCCACGAATGAACCCTGGTACCCAATAAGGGCCGACCCTCTCGGTCCATGTGTGATCATGTACGTCCGGGTCCATCTACTCGGTGGACGAGGACCTAACATAGAAGATGATGTGATGATCGCAATACCGAGAACTAAAGAATCCCTGGAAGGCTGCCCACAACCCAAGCCATCCTATGCTATCTCAGGCCACCGGAACGCCAGCCACATATCAGCGTCGCCCACGACATTCATTGACCCGGCGCAACCTGACTGTCGGGTCCTCAGGAGGGATAACACCAAGGACCAACACCAAGGGACAACACCAAGGGACAACAACCAAGCCAACGGAAAAAGAAAGAGTCGGTTGGAAGGCGACATCGATTGAGCGAACCAATGCAAAGAGAGGCACTTTTAAGCGCCGAGAAACATGCAGGCTTCCCAGCCAGAAGCGGGCGTACGGCGCTCATTGGGTCAGATTTCGCCTACACCCTCTAGTCACTAGCTATACGCCTCGCCAGCTGCTGCCAAAGCGGGGCACACGCAGAAGCCCAAGAAGGTCACTAGTCTCCCTCCCCCCTATTCTACGCATCGTCCAGCGGCCCTCCTTGCCCTCCTTGCCCTCCTGCGCTCCCTCCTTGCTCTCCTGCTCTCCTGCCCTCCTGTCCTGCTGCCCGGCATTTCGTTCCCTTTTGGAGCGGGGTGGCTCTCATATGTCCCTATGCCCACTAACCTGCCGGTCTAGTCAATGTTGGGGCGTTCGCCGGGACGTGACTCTACGGCACGGATCCGCACCTCGGGGGTTGTGATTCAAGTATTAAAATATCGCCATATCCATACCACGCACGACCAGGAGAAGCGCAGCTTGTTTTGATATTGTACTGAAGACGACGGTACGCTACCCGTAGCGGGGGATCTTTTCCACCTCGCTTCTCCACCAGCTCCCACCTCCGCAGCTTGGGCTTGGCCAGTCATCACATCGAATTCGCATTCGCATTCACATCCGCGCTCCTTCTGCCTTCACCCACACCTCCCCAGCTGAGCTACGACAGCTACGGCTCAGGCTTTCCAAGGGCTGATCGCCTCGCTGCCTCGTCGACGTCAACCAAGAGCTCTCCCTCCCTCGACCAGCTGAGCGCCCAGCCTTCCTTCCACTCAGGCCGTGTGCGCGAACAGGCTGAGGAGACCGGAGTGTATGATAGCGACCTAATATGGCATTGGAAAGTCCTTTGCTTGCATCGCCTGCGAAGAACATGTCAGCTTTTTCGCCCTCTTCATATACGGACTTTTCACTATCTCCAAGTTCCCCCCGCTTTCAATCCATGTATGTTGATGCGCAAATATATGGGATCAGTCTAATGCATCATAGGTCTTCTGCGCGCCATTCTATAGGCTCCACGGGCCTCCATGCGAATTCTATCGAGGATAGCCTGTCCCCTAGCAGCTCGAATATGCTTAGTCCACTTGGAAGTGACATGGTAGGGCCATCACCGGTTACATCGAATGGTACCGAAACGACCGAGATAGAGGATGACAGCTCGGAAAATACTATGCCGGAGTCATCGAAGATGGATGGCTCTTCTGGTTCATCGGTGACTGTAGGTGACGGACGCATGGAATCCTTGGGAGCTTCGTTGATAAGTTTATAGTTGAACAGACTGAGTACTACTTTCCCAGAGGAATTTCGAACATCGGGAGATGAAGAGTCTATATCTGTGATCCATGCGCCGGAGGGTTTTGGGGACTTTGTGAGTGTCTCTCGAGGCTATCCCTCTACATTGCTGATCAGTCAGCTACCTAAAAGTGACACACCCAAACAAGCCCCTCCACTCGATGGAAGATCTACACCCACGCTATATCCTACGGGCGAAGAAGCACCACCACCTCGATTGGAAACAACAGTAGCACATGAGAAGGTTGGTCAGTAAAATATTTAATCCATAAAACTGACAGGTTTAGGGTGTTTTAATGGGTCCTCTCTCTCCTCCACCAATCAGTACAGATATAAGGCCTCTGAAGCATGGACCCGAAAATGCAACCCCGAGGGCGCAGACCCGCCAAGAAGCTGAGGCTCTTGTTAAAGGCCGAGCGCCATCTCGAACTGCTTCGAACAATGGTCTTGAGGGTACGTCTTCAGTTCTCGATTTTGGCCCTTACTAAATCTTCTAGGTATCCCTGAGCAAAGTGAAGACGAGCTCGGTCCTCACACTATCCACGATATGGACGAAGAAGTCAGTGCATTGAAGACTGCCCTAAATGAATGTTGGACTCTATGCAATACTTTGGCCAGCCTAAGTTCAATCCATCGGGAACGGATATTCAGTTATTCAGGGACACGAGATGCGCATGAGAAGGCATGGAAATGTTGTTGGAAGCTCTGCAAGAAATTATATGACAGCCGCGATGAGGATCACGAGTCTCATGTCGGACCCACCCTGGACTTATGTCGAGATTTCTGCCAAGCCCTATTCGATGTGCGGCAAAGAAAGGATGAGGTTGCTGATTCCGTTCTGAGAGTCAGCTTTGAATTGAATAATCACCTCTTTAATACCCATGATCGAATACTTCCCGAAGCTTTCCGAGAAAGGACTCTAGACTTCTATATCACGCTATGTCATCGATTGATGAAGCAAAGGAATGATCTTGCTGAAGAGACAGATGCCCTACTACGAGCTTGTTGGTCATTGGCGGAGATGCTTTTCAGTCTCCGACAAAATAAACGCGAAGGTAAAGCGGCCGATGAAGAATTGCTTGGTTCGGCTGTGCAAGCTTGCTGGGAACTCTGCGATTTATTCCGCGAAGGATGGACCCAAGTCCGACCTGAACGCGGTACACCTCGGCCATCTCAAACCACATTCAACCAGCCTTCAGATCAAGGATCTCACACGTCTCATACGAAATCGAGTAGCCTCCCTTCCCTCCCCGAAACTGCTGAAGCTTCCGATCAAAGAACAGCTACGCTCTTTCCCGAAACACCTACCACGGAGTTCGAAGATACACCAATATCGCCTGAAGAAACCTCTCCTAATATTCCCAATATCCTTGTCCTAGGCACAGAAGGAAATCGTGCTTCTAATACCCGCTGGTCCGGTACATCCTCACTTTCCTCTTATTCTAGTAACAAATCCACCAACACCATAACCGGCAGTGAAGATGTCAATCTCAGCCGCCTCAAAATCCTCATTCTCAAAGCCGCCATGAACATCGGTTTCTCACGAGCATCCACGCCAAACCACCCCGCTCCGGACCTGCAGAATTTTGTCAAGGCTCTCCCTACCGGCTCCTTTGGTTCTTTGCCCAGCCATACCGCGCTGTTGAAATCGTACAGGAATTTGATATTAAGTGATCCAACGTTCAGGAATACGAGTCCCTTGCCGGTGGCAGGGAAGAAGGCAACCGCTGTAGATGTCGCGAAGAGTGTAGGCTGGATGATGAGAAGCGGTCAATATGCGTTCCTGCAAGATCTGTTTAGGTTAGTTTTTGGTTTCCATGTTGAGGAGGCCGAAGGGAGGAAGAATGTCTCTATTACCGTTTGAGGTGGATATATCTCGACACCCAATGAGAAATCTCGGAGGAAATACTTATCCGGGCAAATGAAAGGAGTGGACTAAATGATGAAAGTAATTGGAATAAGGTGTTCCGGCTTGCGGCATCTTCATGCATAACGTTCTTTGGTCGGGGTTTACACATTGTCGTTTACGATATGGTTGCTGAGATACCCTTGGTGTTTTATACCCCTTTGTCGTGTTGTTTTGGAAATATCGCTGGGGCAGGATAGAGTGCGGATTGGCTTGGCGGATATATTTTTTTGAATATAAGAATACTTGGGTATATAAGATGTGAGAGGGTGAGCCAAACAGAGGGAGCACGGAGGTGAGGGAAAACATGGCCTATGAAATAGTAACCCATATATCTATCATTTACTTCTTGTCTTTTATTTATTCACATCTATATATACTTCACACATTACTCTGCCGTTTGGCGCGATATCTGTTTACTTTTTTTCCTCCCACTCCCTCCCTCCTCTCCTTTATTTCTTTCTATGAAATAGACTTCACCAAGTGGATCGTTTCCCTCTGCTCCAGTTTCCTCTGCTCTGTAAATCCATCAATTATTATCTTGCTTTGTGCCTTCAAGTCGCAGGTGGACCCATTCTCTGTTGCAGGTCTGTGGTTCCGTATTCGTATTATGCATATCGCATTCTATATGTCGTATATAAATCGTAAGCTATACTTCGTATTCGGTTAACCTGCTATTCTGTCTCGCGTTAGTTCATGGAATTCCTCTCTTTATGCCAAAGTATTTATACTTTGCATTACAAACAGAGCAAGGGATAGGCACTATACACCACAAAGCTATTAGCGCCATAGATACTGAGTCTTGACTTTGGATAAGTCGCGCTGATTACAAGCATTACTTTGTAGGACAAGTGCTTCATCCTTTGCAATTAGTTTTACTTTTTTCTTCTCTTTTGTTTTTTTTTGAGATATGCATTCAGAGCTAGTACACTGATATTAATCCATCTGGTTTGCGGAAGATACTTGTGGATTAGACCATTGATAGTTGTCATTGTTGTCTACTAGGTAGCTAGCTATGAAAACCACCATTATAGTATGGGGATGTTAAACTAAATTTAGGAGTTGTTTTCGATCGTCCCTTTGTTCAAGTGATCCAAATGAGTCTGGAATAATTCTGCAAGCATACACGTTTATTTATTTGACAGGTGATCAATTCTTTTATCCTTCTTATATTAAAAATAGCATTCATCGCCCAAGGCTGCTTTTTCGAAGAAATATCACACCCCGAATCAATCCACTAAAATTTACATCATGGGCGATCCAACTAAGTCGTACGTTCTTCACTTCAAGGAAGACGCTGATGATGGCCCTGGTTATATTATGGTTTGCGGTTTAGGCGGAGGCTGAGCAGCAGCTATATATTGTCCTGTCCTTCCGCGACGGCAAGAACTATTTTCGTAAACATTACAGAAGGGACTGGACGCTTTCTCCTTGCCTCGTTACCTTTGGGAATGGCGCTTATGGATGTATAAGTATTATCGAACTTGCGAATGGTGGGGATCTTGGGGATCTCACCCACAAGTATATGATTACTTCCACTCCTTTGCCTGATATTCTCTGCTGAGAAATGGCTGCCCAGCTTTGTAAAAGCATGGCCTATTTGATAGCAGGATGGAGTCCCGAATCTAGTGTTCAAGACGACTGGGTCCCCATCACTCGTCATCTTTTGATTTATGGGGACATTGTTTTGCACTGGCCTGACGTGGACTCAGGACCTCCTCGTTTCCTTCTTTGCGACTGGGAAAACAGTCGCCAGTGGACGAGCGACGACCTCGACAATGATCCCTATTATTCGCTTAGATCCCGGGGACATCAAAATGATCTCTAGCGTTCTGAAGGTGGCCAGACAGTTCTATGCCTTGCTTGAAAGTAGTAACCATATAGTTGACAGCGCACTCCCGGAGCTCGACTTCTCGGTGAGGGAAGCTATGACTTCCGCTGGACGCAACCACCAGAATCCATAGGGTATTCTATTTTTGGACAGAACGGAAACCGAGAATGAGATTTATGGGCATGGAATGCTACTCGAGAAGATTAAGCGTAAACAGAGAATAGAGGAGTCGCGTATATTTTCTACAGAACAGGGCGGAAACGGGCAATGGATGCAGAGGAAATTGGCCGCAGAGCGTCGCCTTGCCTAGGAGCGCGCCGCTCGCAACAATGAAAGGATAGAAAGAGCACTTGATGGGTAATGGGTTTGCACACTGATATGTTTCATTTACATATTTGGAAGATGAAATTATAGTGCTTTGTTATTTATATATTTACATATATGTATGGGTCCGACCCCAGTGACGTATTCACCGGCAACCGGTACTTTACTCGTACCATAACCCTGGCAGTTCAAACGAGAATATTCACAACCCCTTATTGGTTTTTATATTGTGGAGGTATAATTGTCAACAATCGTGCCACGAAACAACGCTTCTCCTTGTAAGATCGCAGGGTGAAATAGAAACTAAATAATATTAGCGTACAGTACACTAAGCGATCTTATTGGGACAAGTCTTCGATGGATATTCGAGGACAGTGTGGTGAACAAGGATGTCGGAAATGGCTGAAATAAGGCAATTTAACATATCGAGAACGAGAATTCGATGTTCTTGGCTGAGCCATCCGGATAGGGCCGGCCATACCCTAGGACTGGGACTTAGGTCCGCAGCTGCACCAGGAAGAAAAGATAGGGGGTTTAAAGCCGCGTGCCAACTGCCGTGCTTAGACCCGTGTCTCCCGTAAACCACGACTACAACACAACACAACACACAACACAACACAACACAACACAACACAACACAACACAACACAACACACCGACGCATAAATATCCAAGCCAACACTGCAAAAGGCTGATGACTGGAGATAATCTCCCTAAGCTCCATCATCATCAGGCCTTTTGAGCACGAGGGTTTATGCGTAGGCTCGATGATTTAGATGCCCCAGGGGACAATCACCATTCTCTCGCTCTTCAGCATAGCCACATCCATTATCTGACTAGGCCGGCCAACCAGGTGATGTTGAGGCCAGCATAAAGGGGGAAGACATAAGTGGCCGACCTTACGCGGTGAGCACAGACAGATTCCGGCCCCTTATTTCTTCCCCGGAGAAGCTATGCTCTGCGATTGACCCATCCTCTACTATGGCAACCTGACACCAAGAGATCGCCGACCTTTGTTGCCACCTCAAGTTTAACTCGGAATTCTAGATTTCCAATCATACTTCGTAACTCCGTGACTCGAGGAGGCCTAATACGGTGAGAGATCACCCGCCGGTGGGTGAGGAACTGAATTTGCTGTCTCACAGTCCTCCATCCGGCCCTTGCGGCTCTTTCTAGACCAAGAGTGCCTTGATCATGAGGACTTGATCCCCGTACCTGAAGTCAAGGGGAAATGATGGCTGAGATTGCTGTTGATCGACTCGGTGCCATCGTTTTGGGTTCTCCAAGGCTTCGAGGCAGGGGGCAAGAGAGTCAAGTCCGACCGTTCTCTCCTCGCAATGTTCCGAGTGGGGCCCAGCTTACAATCTTCGAATATATATTTCTTTCTTTCCGCTGTTCTATTTTCTTCCCTCCTCACTCTCTCTTGCTCAGAGCTCTCAGCACTAACGCGGATTTTTGTCTGCATCCACTCTTTATTCACACTCGTTTCGGCCTCTGGCCATTCATAATTATCAGTCCTTTCCGTTCCACCCTTTTCCGCTCTAATATATCTACAATATGGTTTCTGCAAAGATTTTCGCAGCAACGGCTGCTCTTCTCGTCTCTCAGGCTCATGGCAATGTCGATGTGGGCGCAGACGTCGATGTTTCACTCCTAGGAATCAACTTGGATGTGGCCGCCAATGTCGACATCGGTCTCCCGGCAATTAACGCGAATGTAAACCTCGATCTCAGCTTAGGAGGCTTGGATGTCACAACCTGCTCTGCTTATGATCCATTCGTCAAGCTGGCTTTCATCTCCTCCGCCAAAGCCGCCGCTCAATTGAAGGGGAGAGCCCTTTTCGAAGCTTCCCTCGGTGCTGATATCGACGTGGGGTTCTTTGCTTCCGCAGCAGCATCCGCGACCGTCTCCAAACGCACAAATGGCGACAGCCTTGATGCTTCTGTTTATGCTGAAGCAGCTGGGGAGCTCGTTGGATTGTGGGCTTTCAATATCTACGATCTCCTCGCTCTCAACTCATGCAATCTCGATGCTTGTCTGGCTTTCGATGTCTCTCTTCGCGCCCCCTTCTTGGCTGACCTATCCGCCAAAGTGTTAGCCGACGCATCAGTGACTCTCGGAACTACTGGGTTATTAGGCCCCCTCTTCGCGACTGTCGATGCGGGCGTTGATGTTCTGGGCCTTATAAGTGCAGGTCTATCGGCCGACATCGAGGTTTTGGGAGGGTTGGCCTTCGATGTTGCCTTGAACCTTGGCTGTTCATCTGGTTCCATCATCTCCCTCGATGCCGACGCTCGTGCTACTTTTGTCGCTGCCGTAGTAGCATCTGCTGAAGCACAAGCTAAGGGTGTCCACGCTGGTGCTCTTGCTTCGATCGCATCTTGGGCTACTGTTGATGTTGGTCTTAACCTCGATTTGGGCCTTGAGGCTGATTTCGCTACCCATTGTGGCCAGGCTGCTAGTATTGTTGCTGGAGCCTCATTCGATGCCCTCGTTGCTTTGAGTGCTAAAGCTCACGTCGACATTGCCGCCTCGCTTGGTATTTCCCTCCCAGTGTTGAGCCCGTCAGCAGGTATCGAAGCATCCGTCTCATTAGGTGCCATTGCTGGTGCGGGATTTCTAGGTGATGTTGCTGTGGGTGTCGCTGTTGCGGCTGGAGTTGACGTTCACACCGGTTTACTCATTGGGTATCCTGTGCAATCAGCTATCTCTGCTGCAGTTGGAGGAACCTTCCTTGCATCTGTCGGTCTTGCCGTTGAAGGAGTTCTCTCTATCCCGGAAACCTTGATTGGAGCACTTGTCGGCGCTGTCGTCGGTGAGAAACCAGGATCTACTGTCATTGGTCTTGAAAGTTACATCGCTGGTCAAAATATTACTGATATTGGTCTTGGTCTTCAAGCCAGTATTGACCTTGGAACACTTCCTCTCGCCTCTGCCAACGTATCTGCTGCCGTTGTATTAGGATCAGCCATTGGTGTCCAAGCCTCCCTTAACCTTGGTTCCATTTTCGGTAGTTCTTTCTCATCCCAACCATTCCTCAACCAGAGTGTCGGTGCCTACCCAACGACCGGAAGTGGTATTGGTGCCTCTATCACTATCCCAACCTTCCCCGGTCTCCCTACTCTCCCTAATAGCTGTCCATCCATTCGCCCTGGCAAGGCTCCCGTAGCTGTCGGTGTCAATATCACTATCCCAGGGCTTCCTACCTTCCCGTGTATGCCTATGCCTCCCATGCCATACGTTCCCGTCCTGCTGCCATGCCCCCACCCAGGGAAGTCCTCTCACTCATCAACTGCTCCTGTTTCCAGTACTGCTACCTCTGGAGTCGCCACCGGAACTACTCCGGTATCAATAACTGCTACTGCTACATCTGTACCAGCCCTCAATGGCACAGCTTCCCTGCCAGGATCAGGCTCCTCGACATCAGTTTCCATTTCTCGCCCATCAAGCTCTGCGCCAGCCCTCAACGTTACAAGTTCCTTAGCGTCGGTTTCCCATGTCAGAAGACCATCAAGCTCTGGACCAGCTAGATCCCAAGTTGAGTCCACGATCACCTCGGAGATTATTCATACCATTACGAGCTGTGCTCCTGAAGTAACCAACTGCCCAGCTAGGAGCATCGGTGTGTCAACCGAGACTGTTACCAGCGTGTCCACAGGGGTTGGATCAATCAGCACAGTATCTACTGCATCTACCCCACAGGGAACAAATGTTGTTGAATCCACTATCACCTCTGTTATTCTCCACACAATTACCAGCTGTGCCCCTGAAGTAACTAATTGCCCAGCTAAGAGCATCAGTATCTCTAGCGAGACCGTCACAAGCGTCTTCAAAACTACTGGGTCAATTAGCACAGCGACTGCTGCGTCTGTCCCACAGGGAACAAATGTCGTCGAATCTACCATCACCTCGGAGATCATGCACACGATCACCAGCTGTGCTCCTGAAGTTACCAACTGCCCAGCCAACAGCAAGAGTATTTCGGTTGAGACTATTACCAGCGTCGTCGCAGTGACATATCCAGCCTCCTCTGGTAAGTCTACCTCTATCCTTAGAAAATAATCATCTTTTCCGTTAATACTAAGACAGTTCCAGTTAATACACCCGCTACAAGCTCACCCGCTGCTGGTTTACCCGCCGTGTCTTCACCAGCTGGATCCTCGCCAGCTGTATCCTCTCTACCCGCCGGAAAGGGTGCTACGTCCATCGTAGTCGCAAGCCCACCAGCTTCATCTTTGTCTCCCGAGCAAGGTGCTACTTCCGTCGCTGTTGCTGGCACACCAGCTGCTAGCTCCCCAGCTGCTGCTTCACCAGCCCCCGAACAGAGTTTTACTTCCATCGTCGTCTCCAGCACATTGTCCAAGGTCCCTACACATGCACCAAGCAGCTACCCTAGTAGCAACAGCACCACATCGGTTTCCTCCGGTCCAGGCGGTGTTGCAACTGCCAGCGGTGGCCTCACTTCTCCACCCACAACCGCTCCCTTGGCGGCTAGTGGCGCCACGAAGATGGGTTTCAGCGGTGTTTTCGCCGTGGTGTTCGGTGCTGCCGTCTTGGCCTTTTAGGCTTGATGAGTAGATGATGGATAGAATACGGAGATAATATAGATTAGAGGATATTAATGTACATATGACGTTGTTTAAGAGAATACTGCACCCCGCTGGTGTTAAATAATAATTAAGTATATACTATTCTTGTAAATTCAGATGACTTTTGAAGAATACGTATACACATATATGCACATTCTTAATGTTTGATATCATCGGGCGGTTTCCCATTCGAGAATTCCTCTCTTCGCACATTTTTGATCCATAGATATTTATCCTACTTTCTAAACCTTCATCCCATCACTAAAATCCACAATTTTCTATCAACAGCAACTATTAGGAGAGAGAATTCAGACCCGAACTCCAAATCAATCAATCACTCCTCTTCCTCTCTGAGACCACCATACTGCATATCCCAATGAGCTGCAATTCATCACGACCCCGCTTAAGCACAGAGAATTTAGCATCGGACTGGCAGCCAACAAACAGGATTTTCTGCTTTGTGCGGAGTGATTCTCGGTTGCAAATGGGAGGGTATTGAACAATTTATTCCCTTGGTGTCTTTCTTCGAGAGGGTGTTTCTATGGTCGGAAACAAAGATGTGCGATTTCCTCTTCTTGCTCGTCGCTGTTACACGTTTGGGAACTATGTTCGATGTTGCGATCATATCTCACTTGGTGCTAAACATTTCCCAGGCATAGGAACCTGTATAGGTTAGAGGTAAAGACGGTTAGATCTGGTAGGTGAGCTTGAAACTCCGATGTAGGTTCGCTGGAAGACGGCGTGGAATAAAAGTTGCAAGAGCGACGGGGTGGGTTCGGTGGAGCCTAATTTAACAAAGATCTTGCGTTCCTGGTAGTACGTGGTTCTGGTATATAAAAGCTCCCTTCTAGCTCACGGGATGAATAGTTGAAGAAGCGTACGGTACTACGCAAAGAGGTTTTTAGGAAAGAAGCCCTTGGGCTTAGTGCCTCCCTCGTGTATATAGACCTCTCCCATAGCTTTCTAAATCCATAGACTCGACAAATACACATTGAGTTTCTCATCCTCTTACAGAGTAAGACGGAGATGCATCATCGCCTTCAATATCTCAGAGCAAGTACGGCAGGCTTCCTTACTCGGCTTCCCTCGCTATTCAGCTGCGACGCAAGGGGAATATGAGGGGGGAGACTGACAGCGAGATGGAGATCGACAGTGATTCAATATTTTCAAAAGGGGCGATTTTACCAACCTTGAGTGTCTGCCTACTTGATATGCCTGGAACGTATCCTTCTATTCAACTCCCATGATCGCCTATCGGAGTACTGGAATGTGTCCTTCGCCTGAACCACCGCTAGATCGTACCCAGCAATGCTCACTCTAATCTACTACCCTTCAGAGAGGAAAATCTGTTACTTAAGTAACCGATTCGCCATCAAAGTCCTTCAACCTTTCCTATTGTGGAATCAATTATGTTGTAGAAACCATTCACTCAACCCTGTCCGAATACTCCAACCTTTTCTAGTTCAAAACTCATGAAAACATATATCTATTGACAGCCGTCCAGGCCTTTACATATCACCTATGTTGATGAGTGCGACACGGTAGACGTAGCGAATATCCAGGAAGGAATTAATAGACAGCTGAGAAATGGCAGCGAAAAAGAGAATGACAACAAGCAGGAAAAAGACGGCAAGAAGCACTGGCTATACCACTAGCTTCTACTCAAACACCCCCACGAGCACCGGGAATGGATAGAAATCATTTATAATGAGATGCTCGCGTTGAAACGGATCCAACAGAAGTTCTCTCTTATTTCCTCATAACGACGGTCACTAGTCGTCCGGGGCGGGTGGTATACTGCGCTTCTATTGTTGTAAACAAAGTCGTCGCCTTGACCTCTTGGATTATCGCGGCAAAACAACACAATTCGGTCGTCGTTGGTAGGTTGAGGTGATGGCGATAGGTGTGTCGCTTGGATTTGGATATGATCCTGGAATTGCTAAGACGCAGAGCACATGTTTCTCGCACATTTTTAAGTTAATTTCTCTTTCTACAAGATTCAAAAAGGAATTCATCCTGACAGCCTTAGAAGTAGGCGAAATTCCAGAACCAAGCCCAGGTCAGTCGCTGCTATCGGCCATAGACCATGGAATATCACTCCCTCCCGTAGCGTTCTATGCAGATACTATCTTCACCGCACATGAAGATGTGGACAATCAGATTGATTTCCTCGAATCTCACTTATTTCCACGGTTTATCTGGGCAAAAATAAAGCTCTCTTCAAGAAACTTGTTATTGGATTAGATGAGATGGTCACTCTTGGAATGCTGAGTTCCGCGAAAGCTAATATTGAATTTCTGTTCTTATATATCTTTGAAATCATTAAACGAATCAGATACTAAAGCACAAATTTTTAATAAGGATTTGCGAAGTTGTGAATTTGAGATAAGTGAAGTTCTTTTGAATACGAATTTAGAAATATTTTGCGTGGCAAGAATGGACATATCAAGCGATTGTATGCCGGAAGGAAAATACATAGAGATAACTGCAGCATGTACTTGCTGAAGAATGTAGAAGCAGTTTTGCGAAAGATTTGTAGCATGTTTTCTTAGTATTTGGATTTGCCAGGAGTGAAAATAGCCCGCAAGATCTAACGCAAAATATGGAACGATCGAGATATATGGATCAGGCCAACTTCCGTATGGCTATCGACGATGGACACCGGCAGCTGGATGGAAAGATGACTCCAGAGGGACATACACATGCTTACAACCTCGACAAATTGCTGGACCAGTTAAGATGAAGACAACTAAACAAATAGAGCTACAAATTGGAAAGCAAGAGATCATCAATACGGATTCACATAACTTCTCCTTTACTGAAGGATCGAAGAGTTTCGAACCTCGTCTACGCCCCTCCTCTCTTGCAGAAGGGCAGGAAAGTTCCCACGTACCTCTGCTATACTAAAGCTGAAGACACATGGAACCCAGATGAATGTAATAATTGGACTAAACCATTCACTTTGGAGGACATCTGACACAGATCCCGACAAAAAGCTTGTCGAGGACAAAAAAAGGGCTAGCGGTAGGGCAGGTGGCGTAACTGTCACTTAGACTCCAGACTTAGTTCAAAGTATTCTACGTTACAATTCTTCTTGGATGTGAGTATTTCTTACAGCTCTTACGTCGCGGGCACAAAGCAGACAGGGACCTTGCAGAGAATGGGAGCAAAGGCCGAGATGATGCTCGTGATCCCAAGAAGACCGTCGGGAATCCTCAATCAAATTCAACAATTGAATTGCCTACGCAACCGATTCCATCGGCGAAAGATTGAGGGATTATATTGGGATAAAATATCCACATATTAATTAGTCTGCCCACGATCTTTATGATCGGACATTTGGTGATGGCGAGACACACCGAACTCGAGAACGAAAACAGGCACCAGATGAGGTTGGAAAATTGATGGGGAAAATAAGGGGTGTTGGAGGTCCGGGGAGATGCAGCAGAAAAAGAGAAGTGACGAGAAAGGCAAAGAACGGTAGAGTTTTAGGAGGGCATGAGAATCTTGAAGAGCAAAGGCAAGGATAGAAGTGATAGGGTACTGAGTGGTGATTGGAAGTCAAGATAGGCGCTCTATCTCTCTCTCTCTCTCGATACGGGAGAGCTTTTAGGGGAGGATCTGAGGAATATAAATAATCACACCCTCTTATTGATGTCTTAAGGGCAGCGAGGGGGGGCTCTTCGCTTAAACCCCTTTCCTAGAATTTACCGCAAAAGATGGTTGTTTTCATCGACGGCAATAATTGAATTTCGAAATGTTACTCGAGGTATTGTCTATTTTACCAGATAATTACTCTCTTCGTTACCACATGCTCCTACTTCTGCCCATAGTAAGTATCGTGACGCCTTCCCTTCTAATCCTACCCGCCACCACATATCTATCTACCCACAGCTACTTCTACAACCAACACGACTCACACCCTTCCCCCGATCCAGCGGCTGGCGCCCAATGCTAGGGAAACCTGCCATTGAGACGACGCACGCCGTGGAGTCTCAATACGAAGTCCCGCTCATTCTCATCACATCCCAGCAGACCCGTCTCTACTTTGAATTCTGAAAATGTGGTTAATATATTGGGTCAGAGTTAAGAATAGTGATGGAATGGTCTAGTGGCATTAAAGCTATTCGTTAATACAGCATAGATAGATAAGGATAATTAGTGACGACTTTTTGTATACTGTAGCAAAGAGCACAGCATCCAGCTGTTCTCCAGTAACCAGGTGCCATAGTGTTTTCGGCTGTTTTGGGGGGGTGTGAAGGTGAGGTTGGTTGAAAAAATAGGGACATTAGGTGGATTGCAGTACAGTCTGGTAAGTTGTTGCATTATAAGTCCGGCTTGGAAAAGATTGGCTTTTTCGTAATTGCCACAGATCTCGCTTTGCTTATAGTCTTTATAATCCCGACGATCTGAGAATTGCTCCTGCAATACTTTAATTAGCGAACATGGCTTTGGGGGAAATGGAGGTTGACATTATAGCTACATACGGGTGCGAAATAGTTGCGAAAAAACTTCTTTCTGTCCATGGTGAGGTGAGGCCAATATGAATGAATGTAACGAGCATGGCGGAAATCCGAAATCCATCATAAATTAGAAAAACGATAAGACGGTTGTTCTCCACATGATGTTGGCCATGCCTTAAGTACTGGAGTATTGGAATATCTAGAACCAATATGCTGGGTCATTCTCACTCCCCTGGAGAGTAGATTTGGATCAGTAATGAGTCAAGAAGCATTACTATTTCCCCTCGGAAACTGCATCTGCACCCTCGAAATACCCCAAAATCAAACAAGTAGAAGAGTTCCTCGCTGCCAACTTCCCATAGAGAAAGAAGTATCCAAACTACTCCTTGTCGTTGGTTGTATGACCATCATCCAGCATTGACGTGATCCTCATTGACCAAGTGCAATACTCCGAATGGAGAAGGACGTACGCCAGGGGACTTCCGGCTCTTGATGCTCATGTACTTCGTGAGACCCATGCGGGCGTAGCAACATCCTTCCGCTTCATGGGTAGTCGTGATTAGGAAGTGGAGCGGGTGGAGGAAGGAGGGAAGAAATTGCCAAGCGAACGCATTTAGCCGGAACTTCTCGACCTTCAAAGATGATGAACTTACACATCAGCCTAAACTACCTTAGTGAAAGTCCCCAGGAGTTTACCCAACACACGAACCTCTGTCCGCAAGCCCACTCGCTGTATTTCTTGTCCGAGGCGAGTGGAGTCTCGTTTGGCCGGGGGAGGAGGGACAATACTTAAACTCCTTTCCTCTTCTCCTTCCATCTTGCCCTTGGTCAAGTCGAATTGAGCTTGGATATTTCGAGGTAATGTAATGTCCCGTTCGTGCATGTACAAGTGAATCTGCATTTACCAATAATATATACCTTAGTCACCCTCCCCCGCCGATATCTGCCCCGCGTACCCCTCCAAAACACCACCGCTCAATTCAACCACCCGACCAACTTCCACTACATATCCACGTAGCAATATGGCTCCTCCAAATATCAAGCTCAACAGTGGCTATCTGATGCCGCAAGTTGGATTTGGACTTTGGAAAGTAGACAATGCGACTTGCGCCGATACCGTTTACAATGCGATCAAGACCGGCTACAGACTGTTCGACGGAGCATGCGGTAGAACCACGCGCCCCAAGATGTACAATTCCCGCTAATGAAGTCAGATTACGGAAACGAGAAGGAGGCAGGTGAAGGAGTAGCTCGAGCCATCAAAGATGGTCTAGTCAAGCGCGAAGATCTCTTCATTGTTAGCAAACTCTGGAACTCCTTCCACGACAAGGACCAAGTCGAACCCATCGCTAAGAAGCAACTCGCAGACTGGGCCATCGACTACTTCGATCTTTTTATAGTCCATTTCCCGGTCGCTCTTAAATACGTCGCTCCAGAAGTTCGATATCCCCCTGGATGGACTTTCAGTGAGGAGGATGGCATACAGCTCAGCAATGCTACTATCCAGGAGACATGGACTGCTATGGAAGGCTTGGTAGAGAAGGGGCTGACGAAATCCATTGGAATTTCGAACTTCCAGGGTTCGTTAATCCTAGATCTGCTTCGATATGCCAAGATCCGTCCCGCGACTCTGCAAATTGAACATCATCCATACCTTGTGCAACCCACTCTCGTGGAGCTCGCAAAGAGTGAAGGTATCGCTGTCACCGCGTATTCCTCCTTCGGTCCTCAATCATTCAGAGAACTGGAGTGGGAGAAAGCTACGGGTACACCGCTACTCTTCGACCATCCTACCGTGGTTGCGCTTTCCAAGAAACACAACAAGACTCCTGCCCAAGTGTTGCTCCGATGGGCTACCCAGAGAGGATTGGCCGTCATCCCTAAGAGTAACAGCCAACACCGTCTAGAGCAAAACTTAAATGTTACGGACTTTGACTTGGAACCGCAAGAATTGGAAGCTATCAGTGCACTTAATCGTAATCTGAGATTCAACAACCCTACCGATGTAAGATCCTCCAATCTATTGACCGAATCAAGCTAATATAGATAGTATCTCGGAACTCTCCATATCTTTGCTTAAGCGTGAGATGTAAATCCGTCACGGCTGGTCTTCTACTTCAATTCTCCGCATGTTTGATACCTAGAAGTTATAACTAGTGCAATCCTACAAATGATATTACTTTGGGGTAAACTTTTTCGTCTCAAAAAAATCTTGTAATTTGTGATTTATTCATGTAATTACACGAGCTCTTATACAAGCCCAAACCCAACCTCAACTCCGACAGCATGCCGCCCATCCCAATGCGATTCCCTCCTTATGAAACCTTTACGTACGTAGCATCAATCTGCATGACTTGGGGGAGCGCCAAGCGCACCTTATTCCTATACAACGTCGGATTCCTCAACTGCAAAGGATTGCCCTCAAAATAAACTGTATTCAAATGTTTCTTATCCCCCAACTCCTTCTCCACGTTTGTAAAATCCGCAATCTGGTTATAGCTAGCCCACACCTCCTCCAACAGTGTCAAGCTCTTCAATCCCTCCAGACTCGCAATCTGGTTATTACTAATGTCCAGGACTCGCAGGCTCTCCACCTGCTCCAATCCCGAGAGCGACGTAAGTGCGTTGTGCGAGATATAGAGTTCTTCCAGCTGGGGCAGGGATTCCAAGCCGCGGATTTCTCGTATACGGTTCGACTGTATACTCAGAATCTTCAAATTCTGCAAGCCGTCCAAGCCGCTCATCTGCGTGATCTTATTCTTCCCTAGCCATAACTCCTCCAAACCGACCAAGGCCTCCAGATTCTGTATCTCCCGAATTCTATTCGCGGCCAGCTCCAGATTCCTCAGTTTCGTCAGGCCGTCCAGGTTCTCAATCGTCGTGATCTTATTCTGCACGAAGTACAGATCCGTCAAGTTTACTAGATGGTTTATCTTTTTGATATGCTTGATCTTGTTGAACGAGAGATCTAAACTCGTCAGGTTGGTGAGCTCTTCCAACCCCCGAATATGCGTGATGAGATTATCGTAGAGATCCAGATCGACCAGTGTAGCGGCCAGGGAAGCCAGATCCTCGATTTCAGTAATAGTATTTTGTCGGAGGCAGAGTCTCGTTACGGCCGTGAAACGAGACAGTTTCAGAGATGGCAGGGAGGATATTCGTGCATGTACACAGTCGATTTCTTCCGTGTCTGAAGGATAGTCGTCCAGGAGATCTAGTCGAGGTGGGATGATGTCAACCCCGCCATTCGTGTCATAGAACGAACACACACACACACACACACAAAACAATAAAACTACAATTCAACATACCTTCATCAGCCTCTATACTGTCGCCCTGAAGCACATTATCCTCATCTGAATACTCCGGATCGGATATCGCTTCGGGGTTCGCGAGCTCCAGCTTCTTCTCCACACGTAGTTTCCCGTCCCAGCCACTGCTGCTCCGGCTGGCGCTCTTCGGGGTATCGTGCCCCTCCGCATCGTCGTTGTTGATGCTGATGTGAGGAGGGGTCTTGGCCTTCTCGGGAGTAGACGGAGTCGACATGCTGTAATGAAATTGTTGATTGTTTGGGAGGGAGGAGGAGATGGAGAAAGGCCGGGGTTTTCAACCCATGGTATGGTGGTATGGTGGTGATGGGAGAGGCAGGACGAGGCGGGTCGTTGTTTTTGGCGGCCTCGCCTCTGAGACCGCGCCGACGAGCTGACTGAGAATCATTCACTACGGATTAACGAACGCTTGAGGCGCTTGTGGATCTATTCCTAGCATGCAGTAGGATGAATACGTGTACTAGACCTTTACGGGAGCGGCTTTACGAGAGAGTGTGATGCTTCGTGTTCTGTGTCGAAGTAGACCCTTTTCTCGACATTTTTCTCTCTCGACTTTCCATGCTCCGAACCCGAGAACCACTAGAATTACCAAATCACGATTTATCCTTCGAAATGCACCCCAACGACGAGCATTTGCGGGAATACCTACAGCTCTCCTTCCACCGCTGGTATTCGGTGGCTTACTGATTGCTTTATGGACGTGGAAATGCCTCATGATGGTGATATTCCAAAATAAAATCATCTACATGCCCGGGCTCCCCCCAAACGCGCGGCTCGAAAAACTTTCAGATTATAGAAACCAATTAAATGGCATTGTCTGGAAAGAAGAAAAGACCCGGGCAGAAGATGGGACAGAGATCAGTCTTTGCGTTGCAAGCGTGTCGACTGCGCCAGCTTTCAAAGTGGAACCTCTGAGGATTTATATTCTCTATTTCCAGGGTCAGGATATCTTTATTTTTGTTGGAGAAGTAAGCATGGATTAGGAGCTTATAAAGGTACAGGAAACGCGTCTTCAATGCCTCCACGCCTTCCGTTGCTCTCCCCTGTTCTACGTCTACTTCAAAGCCGTTCCTCAGACAATCCACCTGTAATCTACACCATGATCTGCTGCAGTTACAGAGGCTACTGGACATCGAGAGGCCGGCCCTCGGAAAAAGGATTCGCCCTCGATGCCGCCGCCTCCTTAAAATGGATCGCAACCCACCACAGCACCGTCTCCCCGTCTCCCCAAATCCCATTAATCGTCTGGGGCCAAAGCATCGGCGCGGGCGTAGCCACAACCCTCTCCTCGCAGCAAGATCTCTTTTCACACGGCCTCACCCTCCAAACCCTCATCCTCGAGACCCCCTTCCTAAGCATCCGCTCTATGCTGGAGACGTTGTATCCGCAGAAATGGCTGCCTTATCGTCATCTGTGGCCTTTTCTATGGAACCATCTCGATAGTTGGAAGGCGTTAGGTGTTTTGAAGGATAAGGCTGAAGGGTTGGGAGTCCAGGTTCCAGAGATTTTGATTCTGGAGGCGGGGAAAGATGAGTTGGTTCCGAGGAAGCATGGGGAGATGTTGGAGAAAAGGTGTCGGGATTTGGGAATGCAGGTTAGCAGGAAGGTGATTGGCGGTGCGTTGCATACGGAGGTTTTGGTTCGTCCTGAAGGGAGAGCGGCGGTTGTGAATTCTATTCGGAAGGCTTGTCAGGATATTTTGATGAAATAAGTAACATTTTTGGAGTGGAGGGTGATGACCTGAAACCAGGACTTTACTCGAAGTTAAACGTATTGATTTTCATTAGACTTAGACATTAGTAAAGTTGAAATCATTGATTAGCTTGGTATAGTGCTATGGCAATTAGCTAAACCCAGGCAATTCCACTAAAACTCAATAATGACAAAGTAACGCTAGCATTCCTCTGAGCATGAAGATTGTGAAAATCTTGATACTTGAACTGCATGATATCATTCCAGTCCGTCCCCACCTCCTTATTCATGCTAATAGTTCTCGGATCTTCATCCTTTCCTTCAATTCTTGATTAGTTGGTCGGCGTTCTTCTCCTTTGTATCGAATTGGATCCTGATTCGATAACCTCTGAAAAGAAAACCGAAACATGGCAGTCTTTGGATTCAGAATCTCCTTGCTTACGATCTCATACAATCCATCATATCGAATGCCTTCCTTGGGAGCGTATATGGACTTCTTATTGACTGCTCGAAGAACTCGGACGGGTTGTTTTTTTTTTGTGCGAGTCTATTAGAAGTTGAGTGTGTTTGGTGGGGACGTCTGTGGTATTGGCAGTGCCGCAATATTCGACGGACTATTAAATCATTAGTTGTGGTTATGTGAAATATGGATTCCAGACTGAGGAGTGATTCCAGTGGGACATAACCCTTGAGGCGCTTGCAACATCGGATTTCAACGTCCTAGGAGTGACATAAATCTCTTACCTTGCCATTATCCTTATCATCATATCCACCAGCGGCAATTACTACAGAGAAAGCCCCTTTCCCTATTTGTCCATGAATACCGGCCTCCTGCTCTCCGTGTGCGCCATCTCGGAGACAGCAAATACGTGAAGGCCACCATTGTCCATTTATAAGACCATTCGCCCCAACCACATTTGCGGACTTTCTTTTCGTATACTCCTTGTCCAATTTATGGGAAATGCGTTTCTTGTCGTTGTCTAAGGTCCCTTTGGTAGTTGTGATTCCCCGGAGAAGAGAAGGATTGAGTTCTCCACCCATCCAGCGGTGCCACAAAGCCTCGGAATCAGCTACGATATCCCAGGGGAACAATGATTTATGTTGCCCATCAAATATTTGCAGCAAACCTTCTTCTTCTAGTACTTTGGACTTCTTGACAATGATAGCATTCAAAAACTCGTAGAACTCCATCTCATGGATTCTCGTGCGGAGCTCTGAGAAATACTTTTCAGGTCCTCCAGTGGTATTGGTTCTTTCAATACAGATTTTAATAATCGTCTTGACGTGGGCCACGGTCTGGAGATCTCCACGAGAAAACTTTTGGTTGGTATCAGTACATAGATACCATTCTGAAGGCTTGTACTGAGTGTCCACAATTTCCACACTCTTGTAGACAGTCTCCTTCTTGCTACGGGGAGGCTTTCTTTGAGGACCAAACACACCATTTGCCTCGGATTTTGTGGCAGTCTCGGAAGTCGATGTAGATACGGCCGATTGGGAGGCAGTGGATGGCTTCACCTTTTTCAGTGAGGGAGGTAGTTCTTGAGCTTCGGGTATCTGCTCAGTGGATCGAGCGGCTATATCAGAAGCAACTACATCTGGAAACGATGTCAGTAAATCACGGTTGGAGTAGTCCTTGAGCCTGACCTGTTCGCTTTCTTTTCTTTGCTTTGAGACCACTGAAAGATATTGGCAAAGGTTTCTGGTCAGAACTCTGAATTTGCTCTTGGGATGCAGTATTCAGCAAATCAGGCTCATTGTGTACCTGCAAGCTCGCAACCTTTGTGTTCCCAGCCTGCTGCACGATGTCAGGCTTTTCGAGAACTTCGGGTGCTTGTTCATGCCCAAGGCATGTTTCTGTTTCAACCTGTTTCTCAGTCTTCCTTCCAATATCCTTTTTGGCTGCTGTCTCGTTTTCTTCTTCGATAATTTGCTCGTCAAGCAGGCGTTGCTGTAGCTCTTGCGCCTCTTTTCGTCGCCTCTCGGCCGCAGCCTTCTTGCGCAAGGCGTCTATTTCTTCAATCATGCCCATCTTGTTTACAAGCAATTGTGGTCGTAGTAGAGAATAGATTATATGTCAGATTGCATTTGCTCAGGCGTAATAGTTATCTAAGAAGTTTGGAAAAAAGGTGAATTAATTACATAGAAATCACGATATAAAACACGAAGAAGGCACGAACCGCCCCTCCACCACGTGATAAGAATCCTATTTACCCGAACTTTGACCGGATTTTGGAACAGGCACAACCTCAATATATTCACTAGACCTACCGGGTAACTGTAGAACACGACTGAAATCTACGCTTTTGTATTAGAACTAATTCAGTTTAAAAAAGCTATTTAGTTTCACATCAGGTTCAATATATGGGTATGGATGTCCATTGTGATTGCTGGAGCTTTTCTTCATAAACTTATCATCAAAGTCCAGTATAATATATGGCATAGATGCCCAAATTGTTATGTAAAACAGAAGTTTGGAGGCTCACGGTATAGTACTAGTCAAGGGGAATTATCTCTTATCACAAGGTTTGCACTGGTCAAGTCAATGTTGATTGCATTTACTAGTCGTAATCCGCCTCATTGAGCAAAGCTAGAACATCCTTCCGTTATGCAGCAACACCTAATATCCCACCACTCAACCAAATAACACTCAGTAAAAAGTTGATGGTCGCCTGGTAACAAAAAGTTTTGTTCCAGCTGCCTTGGAAACACGGTGAGGAAGAGGGAATTTGAGGTCCTTGGTAAGGAGTTGCTTGATGTATGGTCTCTTGACATCTTCAGTCTTCTCGAGCTCGACGACCTTGAGGATCTATATATTTTGTGAGCAAAGGACCTCTCATCACATATATGTGGAACGTACGTGAATCGACCGGAAACGAGATCGATGTCTGGCAGCCATATCTTGGTACAAAGCCTCAACAGCATCTGTTCTTGACATCTCACGATACTCCTTGTACATGTTGTGGGTACCAGAGCGGGAATCATATCGGATCCAGATTCCGAAGTTCTTCACCTTCTGTGGGCGCTTCTCGTTGATCTACTGAAGTTAGAACCTTCTCATCACATCAGTTTCATCAATACGTACAACGTTCAAGCTAACAATCTCTCCATTTGCTTTCTTGACCTTTCGTAACTTCATCAAAAAATACCAGAACCTAGACTTTGCAACAACGGTGTTTGGTGCAAAGATTCTCATACGGTAGAGTTTTGGCGTGGGGTTTGCTTCGGACGGCAAATGGCGGCCAATGACCTGGTATTCTGTAAGACGACCTATTGTACAGTTAGCTGCTGAGCAGATTGTGATCATGGATCCGGAACCCGGGGATCATGTTCGCGCGCTGTAGGATATTTGTTCGAATATAACAAGCCATAGCGGGAAACGCTATCCAGGCAATATATGTTTTGTGTCTTGTCAATATAATGCGACGAATCTAGCTTCGCGGTGTCAAATCCATGCCGGACGGTTATGAAGTCGTGCATAGTGTTATGATGGTTTGTAGTGTCCATTGTCTCCTCCCAACTCATTCAAACATTCCAACCCCCAACCAAATTCCCATCCCAGCAGCAGCTTGTCCACCAGCAAAAATACAACTCGCTATCCAGATTCTCTGCTTATCATGCTGGTCGCCGTTGCGTTGCGTTCGGTTCCAGTACCAAGTTGACGAATGTTTTGCTTCGAGACCAGATTCGCAGCGTTTCTAATTTGAAAGAAATGTCAAGCTTACCCATCTGTAGAGTATCAGCATGTATTAATCAATGCTCAAGTCCAATAGTACTTACTTTGGTATGTTGGTCGGTGGTCGATGTCGTAAGTTGTCGCAAATCGAGGTCGTGGTTCTTTTCGTGTAGAAAATGTTGAAATTGATTCTGTGTGTTTGTGTAAGCGAGCCAATCAGAACCAGCATTGCCCATTTTCGCAGCCCTCGCTACCTGCAATTTTGAGCCATTCCCGATTGGGCTCTCCCGCAGAGCCTCAGGCCTGGTACGTACGGAATCATAAACAGGATCTGAGTCTCATTGAAACAGGCATTGGATGAGTATAATTCACTCCTTCGTGTTTTATTTGCTCCATAAACTGTCTGGATGGGCTCAAGTTGACTACCACATGGACAGTATTATCTGAACTCCATCATCAATTCCACCTCTCAGATTCTTTCATGTCACGGGAACTGCATGAGTTCAAAATTCTGAACGGTTGATAATCTCACTAGAAAACAGACAAAATGGATACTGTCTTTGAAGATTTCAAGGCTACGTATAATGGAGGCCGTGGCTACGATCTCTCTATGACGATTTCTCCCCTTGATCCTCCTTCAAACCCTAACCGCCTTCATTCATTCTTCACCAGTACGAATTTCCAAAATGCTAGGAAGGATTTCCAATACCGAATTCTCTATGATAATTCATACATTCCGTTTGGAATGTCGACGGATGAAGGCGAGGGCTGGGTTGATGTTTACTACGCGTATTGGAAGGCTGTTGGTGAAATATTAAAGACCGAAGCTGCTGAGAAGAACAACGCGAAGGTATTCATTTTACGGTTTCATTTACTGCTCCAGCTTTACCCGAATGCCATGTCGTGCTTCAATGCAATACTCAAATTGTGGAACTTCGGCTCGAATTTTCTTCGAATGTTATTGAAATTTGCTAACTCGTTATAGCCATCATGGTCGAAAGTATATGAAGCGTGGAAGGAAATGACCACCGCATTAATCCGTGGTTACACCAACTGCGGATTCCCAGCTTGGACAGTGCCCTGTTTATACGTGGCAGGCAAATATATGAGAATATTTGCCATCAAGGCAGATGACAGCGCAGGCACTAATGGATCAGTTAATGCTCTTCAGGATGATTTGAATCCGGAAGGAGAGAAGAATGAAAAGCTCGAAGACGCTGCAAGACATCTGAATCGGATATTCAACATATGTCTCAGCGACAGGTAAGAACCTCCCCTCGCCATCTTCACCAAACTAACCTATCAGAGCACCATTAGAAGAATCTCGGAAATGGGCCATTTACAATATCATCAATCTTTTATTCAAGACATACTTCAAATTGAACTCGATCAGCTTGTCGAAGAATATTCTCAAGGCGATTCAGGCATACCGAGGTGACATGCCAAGCCTTGAGGCATTCCCCCTCTCCCATCAAGTCACATTCAAATACTACGTTGGAGTCATCTATTTCCTCGAGGAAGATTACACACAAGTAAGACACACCTCATTTATCATTATCAAACTAACGAAACAAGTCTGAGAACAACCTCACTGAAGCATGGCGACTATGTCACAAGGACGCAACACGCAATAAAGAGTATGTACCATCTCATCCGTCATCAAAAGCACATAGCTCCATACATACATACACACATACATACTGACTCAACAAGGCTCATCCTGACCTACCTGATCCCCTGCCACCTCCTAACCACACACACCCTCCCAGCCGTTTCCCTTCTCTCACCCTACCCTCGCCTCCAATCCCTCTTCCTACCCCTCTCGCGCTGCATCAAAAAAGGCGACCTCTCGGGCTTCGACGCCGCCCTCCTCGCCGGCGAAGACGAATTCGTCAAACGACGAATCTACCTAACTCTCGAACGCGGCCGCGACATCGCGCTTCGGAACCTCCTACGCAAGGTTTTCATCGCCGGCGGTTTTGAGGAGGCGAAAGATGCTAAGAGCGCTCTGGTTAGGAAGACTCGAGTACCTGTTACCGAGTTTGGAGCAGCGATCAGCTTGGGCTCTAGAGAGAGAATGGAGAATGATGAGGTGGAGTGCTTGATTGCTAATATGATCTATAAGGTAATTTTCCCTTTTTTTTTTTCTTTTTTTTTTCTTTCTTCAAATTTGCCCCTCTACAGCCTTGTCAAAACCAGGCCCCCCATTTCCTTCTCCTCAACTATCCTCTTCTTCACTCTGATTCCCACCCCCTCTAAAACCACAGCTAATCACCACCCTCAGAATTTAATGAAAGGTTACATAGCTCGGGACAGAGGCATCGTCGTGCTTAGTAAAGGCGGCGCCTTTCCCGGAACGGGGGTTTGACGCATGCCAATGACTACGGCTCGCTTCTTTATGATATGATATGGTGGTAATAAATAATATAATCCGAATATCATATCATCGCTGCTGCATGAAAAGTAACTATGGTCGAGCTATTATATTAAAGCTTCATGAGGTAAGTTCAGTTCAGTGCTTGCATGCATTATTATCTTATCATATTATCCCACTATACTGCTATCCTGTACACTCCCCCTTTCCTTCCCGTATCCTTTCCCTTATCCCATGCCACCACGCACATCCCGCCACCACGCACATCCCACCCCCATCTCACTCACTCCCACACTCTCTAAAGCAGCACCCTCATTCCCATCCCATCCCCGTCCCCCGAGCCTTGTTCCATGACTCATGCATTAGCTCCTCCTGGAATTGGCCAGTCATCTCTTTCATCTCTCGCCCCATTTCTTTCTTTTTTTCTTCTTTTGGGGGGATGGAGGGGGGTAGGGTCGGCCAGGGTACGGGAGGAGGAATAAGATAAAGATTAGGAATAAGATATCCATTTTAAGAATGATAGGCACGCAGGAAGAGGGGGGTTTTAGGAGGGTTTGTGATATATATCTTCAATTTTTCGTGTTTCATTTGATGGATAAGGGATTTGAATTTTTCAAAGGGGGGAAGGGGAGTTAGTTAGTATGGGAACGAGGATGAGATGAAAGAGCGTTTCCATTCTTCCTCTCTTCCTCTCAAAGTCTTTTATTAATCTCTGGAGATCCATGATCCAGAATGAAAAGGAAGCTCATAATCATACCACCATCTCCCCTTCTGATTTCTCTTCATCTCCTTATTTATCTCTTGTCTCCTAAACCCCTTCAGAAATGGCATCAAAGGACAACTAAAAACCCCCCCCTCTTAGGCTCGAGAAGCATGATATACGCTATAGGCTCTCAAAGCCGATTTGATTTAGAATATCTCAAGTCCCATCTCAATGACTGACTCCAAATGCCGGTAGGTATCAATAACGCCCTTGTTGCGTTAGAAGTACCCTGCCTCGTCGAGCGTCTACGCGCCTACTTCTCCTCTGTCGACCCCACAGAGCACTGTCTGACGCGCCGGACGGGCTGGACGTTGACTTGGGACATGAAGCGCAGTCTTGTCGAGGTGCAAGAAGGTGAAAGGGGAGGACATGAGCAAAGCAAGTGGGCGAGTTGCCGGCAAATTTGCAAGCTATTATTGCTGCTGAAGGCTTAGAAAGTTGGTGTAAAGGGGAGATCGAGAGGTTAAGAACACCACCTTTTGACTAGGTTTGTCGACTCTCATTCCCAACCCGATCCAAATCAATTCGGCCCTGGCAGAAGGCTGGCTTTGTTAATCAAGAGGCATATTAAGAGAGTTATCCTACAAGAATCGTCTTGTATACGACTCCTAATACCAAAATAGAAATGGGGGTCCAAAGAAACGATAGCCCATCCGCAAGGGCTGAAACAGGAATCCTGAGCAATATCTAGCTGACTCATTAGCATGATCAAGACTCAGGGTTCTCTGTTCAGGCTAAAGCAGCGCCTGCTCGGGTTCAAAGACAGATATGGACTTTGTTAGATGAAAAATTGTTGTCTGAGATTATAATGGTAGTTGAACACAACTTTTTTTTTTTCGTCCCCAGTAAACTTGCCGCTTCTGCTGAGGCACTAATCCTGACCCCTGAGGAACATCCACTTCTCACTCGCGCATTTAATTTCTAATTAGGCTAGATTTAAACTAGGGCCTTTATATTTTATTTTTGTTAAGGTTTAGCGATAATACCCAAAGGTCTCGGAAAATCACAAGGAAAGAGAATGTGTCAACCTTTTTTTTGGTGAGTCGTGAAGGCAAGGAATGATATTCTAGTCTTTAACCCTAGTATAAAAGACTTTTCAATGTGTCGAGAACTGTTATTTCGGTTCAAGCCTTCTATCCCCGTGCTTTGGTTTTTGGAAACACTAGGCTCAAAATCACAGACAACTCTCCAATGACCTCCGGCTTCGAGAAAATAACAGGGATGAAAGAGCAATTGACCACAATGTAGAAGAGACAGAACTGGAGTCAATTGTTCATCAGCCTCCTATGCAAACAGTTAAGTAATATGTATCGAGAACTCGAGGTTAGGTTTGAAAGCAGGTTTACCACTTGAGGGATGCAACGTAGACTCGATAATGGTGTGCAGTGGTACAAGTCTCAACCGTCGAGGATAGATTGGCGTGGAAGATTTCACTAAACCGGACTCGATTGTGATCTGATAGTTAAAGTAGAAGTTGGGCAATGACAAGTCATCCGAGGACAGATTTCAAGTACTAGAGGAATGTTAGACTTGTTTTTGAACAGTGATTAGGATTGAAGCATACCTGCAGTGTCCCTAAACTAATACCGGCGTCCGATAAAGGACCTTCGGCAGACATCACTTGCGCCAGCTTCTTTTTCCGTTTTTGAATATCCACAATTTGCTAAGATAGTCAGTACCTAGGACACTTACGAGAGACCTCTTAAGAACCAGGAGGATAGATAGTTCAGCCTGCGAGTTGATGATACTTACCTCTTCGAATGAGTCTCGCATCAAATATCGGGTCGTGGTGATGTCACATGTTTGGCCAACTCGGTGGACTTGACAGAGGGCCTGCTCTTCAATCATGGGGTTCCAGTGTGGTTCGATGAGATAGACCTGCGAACCAGCGGTCAGATCAAGACTAAAAGCTACAATCAGTGACCGACTCTGATGCTTTTCAGGAAAACAACTCACCTGGCGCCACCGCAAGTGATGGAAACAAGAATGACACGCACAGAATCATTGCTCTGAAATGCTCGTAGGGCCTCGTTTCTTTTAGGGAGAGACGTCTTCCCATCAGTTCTGCAATACGAAATCCCCCTGTCGTTCAGCATTAACTGGACAAGATCGAGCGTATTCGCCCAGTATGAAAACACAACACTGTCCAAAATTAGTCATTTCCACAAGCACCGGAGTATGTAAGTCGTTTCATACCTTTTCTCTGTTGTGTTGTGTTTGTCGAGATCTGCTACAGTGCTTTGATCTTCGTGGACATATCGTTAATGGTAAATGCCAGGTCACAGTCCGCGGACGGCGTTGCAGGGGCTGAATTTTCGCCGCTCTCGACTAACAAGTCCCAAGGAGAATGGCCTGCTCTGTCGTCTTCGGTTTGCGACTTGCATCGCTCGTATATCATTTGGCCACAAGGTCGTGTTTGACGATAGGGCTCAAAATCAGCCTTCGCTGAGCCTTCGAGAAGATCGGCCAGCAAATTTGCACCACAGTTCAAGCAATTGGCAGAACCGCCTAGAACATTGCTATAAAACGAGTCAGAAGCCTCCCCTGGAGACCATCCTCCCATCGAACGCAGAGTTTGAGAAATCTTGCTTTCCACAGTAGACTGGGCCAGAAGACCATGGTTACAAATCAAACGGAGAATGTTAAGCAGCCAGAGCGCATTGAACGTTTTGCCACCTTGGTTTCCAGAAGAGATGGCTTCCTCGAGAAGCACTCTTGATTGGGTATTTGCGGTATCATATTTCTCTTGTTCAGCAGGGGAAAAGTTTAGGCGATGAATCTTGTCGATTCGAGATGGAAGCTGGACCACTGCTTTGGTGCGGCTGATAGTGATAGCCCTGACTAGAGTTTTGAGTCTCAGAAATCCCTAGGCATCCGTACTTTCTCGATTCTGCCACGGTTTGAGTATTTCTTATTCAAAAATCTTTGGGTTGGAGTAAGGATAGAGTTGTAAGAATTTGACAATGCTGGCGAAGTCTGCGAGCTTGTTTTGGATAGGAGTTCCGGTGATCGCCCATCGCCGCGATAAACAGAGAGTGCAACATGCTTGGGCTAATTGGCTTTGCGGGTTCTGGATGGTATGAGCTGGTCAAGTTAGTTGTGCTTGATCAGATCCGGCGGGAGGGAGGGGCGGTGGGCGTGTTCACCTTCATCCAGGATCACACGATGCCACGTCAACGAAAATATAGACATATTCTTGCTTCGCTAGTCGTTGAGTTTTCTCCAAATGACAGAGACCGTGTGATATGTTGTGATCACAACATCGTATTGCTCTAAGGACTCAATATCCATCTTATTCTGGCCACGATAAAGGTGGTATCTTATGCTTCCAGGTCGGAGATGCCTAAGTTGATTGAGTCAGTACCATAGTCGACGAAGTACGGGTTAAAACAGTAGGAGACTCACAAATCAAGTTGCTTGGCCCAGGTTTGTATCACTGTTCTGCGTCAGTCAGAGAGCAGTAGACGCCGTGCTCATACCTACATTCTGGAGGCATAATGAGAAGAGTAGCTTTTACAGCGGCGGATACCATAGAGTTGAGAGCCGCTGGTATGTTCGCCTGGTTGGCTGAAATTAGACTTATCATGCTGAGGGTCTTGCCTAAGCCCATATCATCTGCTAGCAGACCTCCCCGGAAATCTAGAGGGGCTTCGTCTGTGCTGTATCCATTGACATTATTGATATAACTTTTATCCGTATTAGTAAATGATCCTTGAAAGGGGGCTTGTAGATTACTTCAACCTGCCCAAAGAATGTTTTTGTCGGCTCCAAATATCACGACCAGCCTCCAGCTCCCAGCCCTTCTCCCGAGGCAACATGAACGTCAATGCCTGCTTTTGATGGCTATATTATATATCAGCCACTGGTAGAAAATCTCGTGGGAAGTACCTACCTAAATAACTTGGGTTTCACAATATCAGGTGCCTCGGTCTCTGGCAACGAGATATCATCCTCCATCAACTGTGCAAGTAAATTAGGTCTGGCTTCTAGCCGCGCGGTTTCTAGATTTCCAAGGGTGGAATCAAACGAACTCGTCATCACCGTCTCACCTGAATCCGGCTAGATGATATGCGGATCCCGGTATGGGACACAACGCTCACATCCCCGTGGATCTTGAAGATACATTTTGTGATTCGATAGATATTCTCCCACCTTTTCCTCAAGACACGCTCTACCGAAGAGGATTATGTTCAGAAACCAAGACTGCAGTGGCTTCCCACGTCTGCCATTCTGACGAACACCTCCTTTTGAAAATCCTTCGAGTTTTGAGTGGCAGTACAGCTGTGTCGTGACTCCAGCCATGTTTTCCAGCTCCCATAGTATTCGTACCGCTTTCGGGCATCCGATATGGAAGATAATCAAACCGCCGTCGAGCTTCGAAGAAAGATATTAGGGACTGTTCCATCTGGCTCCGTCTGTTGTGGCCGGCAGATGTAGTAGGGCCGGCCACGAGATCCTCTCTGTGGGTAAGCTTAGCCCCAGCATCATTTGATCGCTCTGGTTTGGTAAGGGGTGTATGAAAGCCATCGAGAGATAGATATGATGGTGGTGGTGGTAGTGCTGCTGCTGCTGCATGGGTTTGATTGTCGTTGACGATGTTAAGCCGTCAACCCATTACTCGTGGATCCGGCTGTTCGTCCTTTTTTTCCATTTGCTTTGCCATTATTGCTAATATCGAAATTTCGAAGTCGGCGAAAAATTTCATTCATCTGCGTGTTGAGAGTGGCGTACTTGTCTGTCAGATTTTTGGCCAAATGCTCCTGGTAAACACTGTCACCGGTGTCAGCACAGTAACCACCACCTCCTAGGTTACCAAGACCAACATCTCTTGTCCTGTCTGATATGTCCAGAAGTTCGTTGCACGACTAGCACACTCCATTATAATGCTAGGGCTCAAGCCACTTAGAATCCTGGTCTTATAATCTTCGGTAGGTTTGAGATTTGTAACCACCACATCATAGGTGTTTGGGAGATTCGTAATAATAACGTTTTATGATAATGTGACATGATTTGGGTTCTGTTTATATTCCAATTGTTTGGATAAAACCTTTTGCTCGGTTGTTGTTATTCGTGGATCCGGCTGTTCGTTTTTTGGTTATTTGCTTTGCTATGAAGGTTGCTAATCTCGAGATTTTCGAGTCGGCCAAAATTTGAATTGTATTAATAACGTTTTATAATAGTTGGATAGGATTATTTATGTTTCCAATGTTATTCACATTGTGAATAACGTTAGTCACATTGTGAATAATATTGGAAAGGTGACGTTTCGATGGCAATTGTCTTCCGGAACTCCAGTTCTGGGTTCAATGGCCTCACCTTTAACCCTGCGTGTGCAGAGTCAGCCACTGCCAGCCTCGACAACGCCAGCACCACCGGGGCAAGAGATCATGAACACCTCACCTACTCCGGACCACAAAGAAACCCCTCACTCTATGCACGATTTCTACAGGCCGTCGACGTTGATCGACACCCCCACTCCATACTACTTCAAGGAGGATGAGGACTACTTCGAGAAGAATGAGGACAGTATTCTCGATGAGAGTATCCTCGAAGGATCTGAGATACTCCCGCCTATGAACGATATCCGGCTCGATCTGTTTGTTGCCTCGTCAGCATTGTTCTCGCCGGATACTGGTGACTGGCAACAAACGCTAATGCAGGAGCAGATCCAGCAACAATCAACACAACAACAACAACAATTGACCCCACAGCAATTCCAGATAATACAACGACAAAAACAACTGCAACTAGGGCTATTGGGGGTGCAGCAGGAGCAAGCACCACCACCACCTGAGGTTGAGAAAGGCAAGGCGAGGTTTCCATGAGTGGCTATGGCTCAGAGGCAAAAATAGCAACAATAGTGACAGCTTGCTCCCTAAGCCATGTTGTTTCATCGAACGCCACACTCAACGCATAGTATATTTACAATTTTTATATTGTAACACCTCTTCTCTTCTTTTCGCTCTTTAGCTTAGTATTTTTGTTAATATCGCACCTCCTTCCACAAAGCATCTCCTTAGTGAGATTTCCTTTTGTAGAGCTGTCAGAACTCTTTCTAATCATTGTCTGTTTATTAATAATTCTATGTAATATAGGTGTGATTCTGCCTTGCTCTTCCGGTGCTACTAGCCCTTGGTACGGCCCCTTCTTGACGCGGCATTGCCATTGCATGAATCTCCATCTCTGTTTGAACCCGACCCAGCTGATCCTGCACTTTTAGAAGTGAACTATGCTGCTCATGTGATCCTACATTGTTGGGATTTACCTAAATCTCCCATTACCACTAGATATAGGTGCGACTCTTCCTTAACACGGCATCACTACTAGGCAATGTCACTATCAGCAAGCTTGCCACGGGCGGTCTCCCTAATCCCGCTAATACAATTGTTTCTTACATAGCATATATGATCCCTCTCCTGATCCTTTGTGTGACCCCTTAGTAGGGCAATCTCGTAGCTATATGAGTCTCACGATGACCAACTGGCGAATTAGTCATCCTAATCATCTAACTGCAGTTCTCCAACTAGCCGCTGAGATAGAACTAATATAAGCTTCTTCCCGAAGCAATATCACATATATATAAATAATATAAAATTAAACTCGCTATTAAAGCATCTTAACCTTTTACTTGTGATAGTAAAAGTAAGGTAAAAATTATGGCGTTGTTATATTTCCTAAATATATATTTATAACTTATTAATTCTAGCTAAGCGAGAGATATATAGGTACCTTAAACTAACAAGAAAGAACATACCATAACAATATCTTTTATAAAAAGGCTTTATATGCCAAAAAGCTTTGGTTTAAAGATTGTAAATAATTCATTAAAAAAACACCCCCAAAAATCTATAATTTATTAATATATTACACATGTGTTTGCATGTGACTAATAAATAGTTAGAGAGACTAGAAAATAGCTCAAGTCAGAGAAAGAAACAGAAATATATCCAAATTAATCTTACAAAAAATAAAGTTCTAATCTATAATAATATCATATTATGATAACATAGTTTATGTATAATCTGCACATTTTATAAATATTTGTCAAGAATTGACTACGACTAAATCAATAGTAGTCTAAATGAGAAATACCAGTAATATACCGATAGTATATCGATGGCTTATTTTGGGTTCATTAATGCTAGGTTATATTTTTCTCATTTTATTTCTAAGCACAGATCCCATTTTGGCTCTCTTACAATCGAGATTCTCCCGGAACTAGTTTTATATATATTAAGTAAGTCGCCTCTTTATTTTATTTTTATTTACCTTGGATCTTTTAATATTAACTTTCCTGGCGTACTTTTTTTGTCTTATTTTAGTTTTTTGTTTTACTTATAAAAGATAATGTTACGGCATGTTCTAACTTTCCCGGCGTACTTCTTCTATCTTTATCCTAGTTTTTTGTCCCACTTATCTCTCTTTCTACCCGACTATTTTACATTGTAGCTATTTGTATTATTAGCTAGGCTCAAGCGCAGTGCCAAAGGATTGGCTGAACCCCGGTTCGGCCAATCCGCATGCGGCAGAATTGCCTATATATACTGCCCTCCTCCCACCATAGTTTACTTCTAATCATGCAAAGAGCATTATCATATTGATAATATACTGAAAGTACAATCTACGTTCCCGACAGTGGCATCTCGCACCATCAAATCCATAACGAGCTTTACAATCCTCATCTTGTTTGTTTATTTGGCAGTCATCGACAATTGGCATTCTTTGCCCCACGAAATCAATTGCTCAGCTCACGCTCAATTATTATCGCCACGTCATTACAATCATCTGCTACCATGCCCTTCAAAACGATTATCAAGCTTGTTCGAAAGCTTTGGTCAAAGAAAAGCACAACACCTCCTATTCTCGCAAGACCCACAACACCTCCTGAGAATAGACCCACAACACCTCCTATTCTCGCAAGACCTACAACACCTCCTACTCTCGCAAGACTTCCTCCCGAGCTTATAGTCCATATGGTCCAATTCCTGCCACTTTCTTCCGCGGCATTATTTACCTTGAGTTGCCGTGCTATATACAATATTCTTGGGACCCATTATTGGACCAGTCTGTGGACAGAAGGCCAACACCCACAACACATCGAATTTCTATCACAATTGTCGAAAGATCTCCCGCCAGACTACATACCGTGCTACCACTGTCGAGTCCTTCATTTTTGTTCACTAGGCGACTCCCACCATTCATCCTATTGGGTTCCGTTTGAATTATACGGAAGTTTATGTCGTGCGGCTGAGTCGAATGGCCGCGTATCGAAATACTTTCACAGTAATTTCAATTTCAGAATCTTCCAGATGGCCATGAAGAGGCATCGACTGGGTCTTGACTACGAGCCTTGGCTGAAGTACCTATCCCTCGAGTCAACAACGTGCAGAATCAATGAGAAGTTTCCATCCGAGTTCAAGGCTGATGTCAAGATTGTCGATGACTCTCTGCTGTTCCGCTCCCAGCGTGTTATTCTGATACCACCCGGTCTAACAATTCGTGGTGTGGATCACAATACCTTTGACTTATGTCCTCATATCAGGTTTATGGATTATGGTGGCAGGGCGAACCTTCCAGAGACTGCCGGGTGTACTTTAAACCACCAACACGGTTTGCAGCGGTGCATTAGGAAGTCACGTATCGTACCTTGTACTGCATGCCCGACAGAGTACGAATTTAGTTTCGAGGAGTGTGAGGAGTTTGGTGTTGCGGTCATTATTACGAAATGGATGGATCTTGGAGAAGGACAAACAATTCTGGATCCTAAATGGTTGAGCCATCTTGATGAAGAGTATACTACTTCTAGGATTTTCTGGGAAATAGATAGTACCAGTGAAATAAGTCTAGTTGATAAGAATCCAGTCCAATCAAATCGGATTTCTATCCGAGATTCATTCGGACAGGATATATCATCCGGGCCTGATTCTTTGGAGATAGCAGCAAGGTTATTTTCCTTGCCAAAGCGACGGTGACATTAATTAGTTGTTATGGCTGGATTTGGAAGATCGTGGACATCACAGATATTATCTTGTCATGTTCACCATGATTTCTTCTCATAGTTAAAGACTTACTCATAGTTTCTTCTAATCTCAATTCAATCATTTTGACCAAACTTTCATATCCATCACTATTCATTATTCCTAAGAGAGCTCCAGATATATCTCAAGTAACATTCTTAAATTATTTAAGCATTGCATATCAAGCGTAAGATATAAAAAATTTATTTATTTATACTTCTCAAAAATAATTCTATTTATTTCATTACTAACTTCTTGACTTAGCTAAAGTTAATAATTTGAGATTCAAGAAACCTGTTATCCAAACGCTGAAAAATGTTTGTTGTATTAAATATAAATTATTTTAAATGCAAATAATGTTAACATTGCTATTTTTAAAGCTAAATTTAAAACTTTATTTTTATAATGCTGTTTCAAATTCTTATTTTTAAACCAACAAAGTTTTAATACTTACTTTTAAGATTTTGTAACTTAATTATGTAGCCTAAAACTCTTATTTCTTTAGGCCATTACAACGGCCTAAAGCTCTTATTCCTAAGGCCCATTCCAAGAGCATGCTTTAGGGGCTTTTCCTATGCATAAGCGTAGAGTAAATCGCGAGTGAGCTACGTTACACTTATAGGGTGATTCATAAGTGGATTATTCTGTACTGGTAGGGATTTGCTACAGGGCGTTTAGGGCTTTCATTTTATGGATTCCAGGGGCTCTAATATATTACTTTTGTGTGAGCTTAAACATTTGTTTTACATGGATTTTATGCACAAATATAATAAATCTGAGCATTACACTTTTTAATAAATAAGTATTGTAAAACTTTTTTTAAAAAGTTGAAATTGATTTATTTTCCCATTCTCATTTATTTCATAAAAAGTCCAACAATTTGCTCACCCTAAGTTATGTTATTGGCCTTCATATAATCCACTTCATTAATTACTCATTTTATCAACTATTTATTTCATTAACCAGTCATTTTATTAATTATCCACCTCATCAATAACCCACCCCATCATGAAACATCCAGCTCCTATCATTTGATATGAAAAACCCCTCTTCACAACCTCTCCAATCATTCACCAAGTCCCGCTGGTGTACTTCGCTGTTTCAAGATCGGCTAAAGGGATTAAGGCATTAACCACAATATTTCCTATGAAGACGTATGTCAGGAATATTGCAAAAGGAAAAAGTAGAGGAACACATTATATTCCGGTCCTTCCTAACTTCATTTGGAAAGGCTACTAGTTACTAGCATTGTAAAAAAGTGCGGAATCATCGCTGGGGAACCCCTTAGGAAAACGATGCCATTCTTGGGGGTTCCAAGGCATCTAACGCCTTGTTTTAGTAAGGCAATCGCTTCAGTTATCCTCTTTGTCAATTGGTTGTTCGGGTTCTCGCGGTTATTGTAACTACTTGAGAATGGCGTTTTATGTTTCGTTGAGGCGTTGCAGAAGGATAAACTCCGCAGAATAATCTCCAAATTCAACAATCGTAATAGGCAGGGACCAGGCTAGAAATTTTCCTCATCTGCTGGCTGGTAATTTGTAGATGCTGGCTGGTCATTTGTAAATAATGAACTTTTCGAGGCATCGAAGAAACCCGAGAAGCGTGGCAAAACTAACTACCACACCGAGAATATAACAAGCTTAATCCGAAAATATGAACATCTAAACGACAACAAGATAGCTTTGTATTAAATATATAATGGGTTTTGAAGAAGAAAGCAAATCTCAAGAGCAGGAGGTTATTTATAATGAGCTCGCTAAGATTTAAGAAAAAAGGAACACATAGCTTTGTGCTTGGGAGCGATCTTGCCAATCCATAATCCTAATACTTAAGAAATACCAATATATATATAATTATATAAATAATTCTGCCGACTGGGAGTGATAAGAACCATAAGTTGGAATAAGGAGCCCAACGATTAATTAGCCTTGATAGCCAAAACAACGATAAGAGTGCTACATTGATAGTCACGTGTGTTGGATTCTAATATTGAAGCCCTGGAACCCCTGAAGCGAAGCCAGTAAATGCCTTGGAGCAAAGCCCCCCTGGATAAAAATAGGGTTTATTTCACTGCACTTTTGCTTGAGAGTAATAATGTTGCTTTGCACCCTATACCTATATTTAATAACATGCAACTAGATCAAAAATGTTAGATTTTTAATTCTTGAAGTGAGAATGAAAAATGGAATGGATTCTTACTTTTGAGTAGGGTTTTGTAGCTACTTAATATAATAAAAAAAAGGTGAAATAAACCGAGTCATGGGAAATGGGTATGTGACTCCATATAAAGTGAGTGTGACCAAATATATAAGCACTAATTGATCAAGAAGGGTAAATGAGGGGTAAATGAGAGGTAAGAGAAATAAAACCCCACAAAGATTAACATTAGACAATCTTATCAAATAGCTAATACCGGAAATACCAGGTAGTTATTAATGCTCGTGATGGCCCTACCAAGTATTGAAAATGTAACTATGAAATTGAGAAGGATATATTTAATGTTTTGCTGAGAAGTTACCTGGTAGGAAGCGTGCCCTTGCAAACTCGTCTCCACCGATAAGTACAAGAGAGCTTTTACCCGACCCTCCTTCCACAAAGACGATGCAACAAATATGCAGCTCTTTAGAAAAAGAAGAAGATTGGCTCTTGTGGTACGAGGGCCAAATATCTGTGGTGAGAAGTTATTGGTTACAATTCTTTGTTTGCATATCTTTTGCGATGTGCAACAATATGTAAAGCTTCCTTTGAAAAATACACGATTGGTTCTTGTGGGAGGAGCTGTCAGGACCCTGTCAATCAAATGGATTATTACTGGTTCCAATACTTTGTTTTGCATATCTTTTACGATGTGCAACAAATGTGCACAATCCCTGATACGAGTAGGAATGGCGAGAGCCGGCGCCACGATGACGCACATGCGACAGGAATTGCTGATATTATCCCCTCTTTCTTAATAATCAAGAAAACCAGGGGGTTAACCAGGGGGGGGTTCAGGGGGGTATAATCACCAGTAGGGAGTAGACAAAATCTAATACCCAATTATAATTTGTTAATATTTAGTTGAGGCTCTATTTCCCTTATTAATAATTATGAACTTTTTGGTTAATTTCTTAATTTTCTTGATTATTAAGAAGAGGGATAGTACGACCCCTTCTTAGAGTAACCAAAGTATCGTCTGATCTCTAGAAACCATAAGGGTTCGCCCATATAATATATTTAGAAAGGGGTCCTCCATAACCCCTATATTATAGCTATTGCGATCTCGCCAGGGTACCTAATTTTACTAGGAGTTTACTAGCTAATTTAAGTACCTTCTGGAGTACTAATTAGCAAAAATAAATGACTCATAAATCAACGCTTCTAAATCAATGAATCATAGATTTAATCAAATATGCGGTGATTTTGCATGTGACAGCTGGCATCTTCTTCCTGTACAAAAAGAGCAATACAGGAACCTGATCACACAAAAAGTATGATAAACATGGATTTTGATATGTATATATCCACAGGTCATGGTCAAATAGGGTATGTCATAGCCTCGTTGAATTTAGTTTCTTTCCAAATCAAACTTAATCAAGATACACATCACAGATTGTGAAAGAATTTCTCAAGAACGTGTCCCATTCTTCCGCATGTAATGCAAGGGGCTTCAAATATTACTAATTACATTATTGTTAAAATCGTCGAAAGCAATTGGAGAATTAATGCCAACACAATTTAGTGCCGATATATTATTAATTAATTTGTTAAACCAAGAATCAAGAGCATCAAAGCGATGGGTTTATTTAACTTTATTAATTTTATAATTTAGCTATTTACTTTTAGCTTGAAATATATTCACATATGAAATAAAATCAATAATCGAATCAATTCCATTTATTTATTATAAATAACATCTTTAGAACTTTTTAAAGAGTAAAAATCAACTCAATTTCCATTTCTCGCATATTGGATCAAAAGTCCAACAATTTCTTTTTTTACCTAAGAGGTTTCCTCTTGGTGAATCCTATTGATTCACTAATTAGCTCTTCATATTTACCCATGGGACCCAAAGAGGCAATGAGTGTGACTATTCTTACCCATGCTACGGTATGGGATCCATAATATTCCCATAGATCGAAGTGACCCCTGCTAACTAAGATATTTCCACAAAAGCTTAAAATCTATTTTTAAGTTAATTGTTTAATATAATTGGTTCGCTTCCAATATCGGGTAGCAGTAAAGGGAATTTATTTGCTTTGACCCAATCAGGTCTAGCGCAGGAGGTGCCAAAGCTCAATACATTATTCTTAGCGTGTCGCTATTTCAATCGTACTCTTAACCATTCACTACATCCTCCGACCACCTTCGGCCGTTTGAACCCCATATAAACCGACTTCCTACCCTCTCCTCCCTCTCTCCAGTCGATATGGCCCTGTGTCAAGCACAAGGAAACACCCGAAAAGTCGGGCGGCAACGCTCGGTGCCAAAAAATGGTAAATGAGCCATTCACTCCGGTCGTATATTGTAACTAATCGTCAATAGAAGCGCGACCACAAGATATCAAGAAAGAACGACCACAACTTTCTTCACACAAAGGCAAAGGCCTACAACCTTTCCAAGATCGAAAACGAAAACGATCGCAAGAAAAGGAACCTACTTTTCCCTCCAGTGCCACTCCCTCTCAAAAGCGGCCGCGGACGTCCCCTCCACAATCTCCTATCGAGGAGGAGATCAATCCACTTGAATACTGGAGAAGGGAACTCCGTTGGCCTAAGGAATACTTCGAACCGGAGATCACCATGAATCATTTGCTTGCGAGGAAGAGATCTTTATTTTTTCGCAGCAAACAATCGGAAGCTGGTTCTGCCGCGCCCAGCTCTATCACACCCAGCGATCAAAAGCCGAGGGAAGCCAAAAGTGCTCCGTATCAAAGCCCGCAATATATAATCCTGCTCGAGACCAAGGGTAGCTTTATGCGCAAATCGAAGTTGGATATTACGGACACAAGCAAGATCGTTTGCCGGTCCCTCCTTGAAGCTAAGCAAATAGTTCCAGAAAATTCATTGTTTCAGGATAATCGCTTCGACAAGACGTGCCAAATGATACAGAATAGGAACGAGGCCAAGGTTATTCTAGATATTACTCGATTGATCGTTCCTCCTGCCCAAACTTTATCAACATATGGTGCTACCCATCTCGATCATTTGATAGAAAGTGTTAATGAAGGCTGGAATAGTTCTATACCTTTTTATGGTCCTCGTCCACAACCTGATTATTCTGTGGGATTCGAGCAATCTGCATTCACAGAAAATCAATTCGAAAAGCTTAAACCTTTTGTTGGCGAGATTCCAGATACTTGTACTTCCTATTTTATGGCTACGTGGCAGATATACTTTCCGTTCTTGACCTGTGAGGTTAAATGCGGTGCCGCAGCACTTGATATTGCAGATCGACAAAATGCTCACAGCATGACGATGGCCGTAAGGGGTGTTGTCGAACTCTTCAGGCTTGTGAAACGCGAAAAGGAGCTTCACCGGGAGATACTCGCTTTCTCAGTCTCGCACGATCACCGGATGGTAAGGATCTACGGTCATTATCCTGTGATCGACGAAAAAAAGACTATTTTCTACCGCCATTTGATCCGTGAGTTTAGCTTCATAGAACTGGACGGCAAAGAGAAATGGACGGCATACAAATTCACCAAGAATGTCTACGACATATGGATGCCGACTCACCTCAAAAGAATCTGTTCGGTTATCGATGAGTTGCCCATCGATTTAGATTTTGAGGTCTCGAAGCAATCTGAGCCAGAATCCGAACTTTCACAAGGGTTGGAAAGCCACCAACTCTCTAACCAATCAAGCCATGGTGTTGCATTTATGTTGGAGGAAGCTGACAGTCAATCAAGCCGTGTCGGAAACGTTACCTCAGATATTTCCATATCTCAGAGGATTGAGGGGGAAGCATTTAAAAAGCCAAGGAAAAGGGGTAGGCCTGCTAAATTACATCAGTGAATGGCCTCGCCGGTCACAAATCAGTATTTGAGGCATATTGGTTGCTCCAAAGTATTTTAGAAAGCTGTATGATGCAATGATGCCATCGAAGCAAATGAAAGCGCGACTTATTCCTCATCGTTTCTTCTGTGGTGCTTTGCCTTACGCATCTCGTCCCCTAATCACCTGCCACTCCTTGCTTTGAAGGCTTGCTTCCCTCGTCCATCCGTTCTTACCTGCGTTGAGTGCTGAAGTTGTGCCGACGTGATTCTGCCTTGCTATGTTTTAGAATTTCCTGGTATTCAGGAGCGAAACTTGATGCAAACCCCTCCCTTGTCGCAACTCCGCCACTGGATGAATCACGCCAGTCGCGGTACTAGCCCTGCTCTGCATGAATCTCCCAGCTATGCAGGGCAAACCAAAGTTTATTATTTTTTCCCGGCGTGACTCCGTCCACACATGAATTTCAAATGCTCAGGAGCCACGCCAATTCCGAGGCCCCTCCACCAGTGCAGCTTGCCGCGGAGATGACTCTGCTTGGTGTTGCTTGCGTGACTCTCCTGCTGAACCTCACCATGAACCTCCCCCCAGCCCAGTCTCGCCGTTGCATGAATCTCATGACAGCCAACAGGCGCGCCAATCACCATAAACCCTTCTGTCAAGCAACTCTGCCGCCAAGATTATTCTGCCTTGCCTTGCCTTGCTTGCATGAAATTCTCTACTCCTTGTGCAGACAGAGCCTTGGTTTGGATCCTCCCCTGATGTGATTTCGGGCTTGCACGAGTCTCACCTGCCCATTAAGCACACCAGCTGTAGTAACCCTCGCTGGAGTGCCGCGCCGATGTTGCCTGGTCTTGCATGAATGATATCGGACCGGACGTTGTACTCCCATTCCCTAGCACAACCTTACTACTAAGATGATTGCACCTCATCTCATATAAATAGTAACATGTTCATGAGGAGCGCCAGACGTTGACATCTCTTAATATTTGTGCTGTTGTTCGTTCGGACTTTTGAAACCATATATAAGCATCTGTCGACGGTCATTACGAAGCAATATTGTGCGTATTTGAATACGACTTCTTGCAGCAGAAAGAAGTTGAATGATTGCTTAACAGATTAATGACGAAGTTGAATTTGTAAAGTTCAGTAAATGGGAGGCTTGGTCGATCGTCGTTTTGTGCTGGCTCAGGTTTGACAGGGACCCGAAATCGGCTCTGGGAGGAATCCTTGTAAAGGTTAGCAGGGGAGCTAGAACGGATTCCCTGCTCAACGTCATCACCATCTTGATAGGTTGAAAGAGGTGGCTGTGTTCAAGGCAGCAGGACTCAGGGCTCAGCTCAGATTAGAGCAGCGACTGCTCAGGTCCAAAGACAGAAGTGGACTTTGGTGGGGTCACTTGTCGTCTGAGATTATAGCGGTAATATGTTCTTCTAACGCTGCTTACAAGTTATAATGAAATAACAAAAGTAAAAGTAAAAGAAATTTCTAATGCTTGTTATAGGCGGTTCAAGATATGATTTCAGGCAAAAACTTTTATGAAAATTTGGAAACATTCTTTTGCTAATATATAGCAGAGAACAATAAGAAAACAATTGAATTGTTAAGTTCTTATATCTTGGGGTTCCTGGAACCCTTCAAGTGAAGGATCTAAAAGCCCTATAACAAGCCTGTATTGGTAGAGGGTAACCCACTTATAAATCACCCTGTAGGTATAGGTAGCTCACACATAATTTGCCTTATAGATATAGGGAAAGCTCCTAGAGCATGCCCGTCACAGTGCATTTGTGTGATAGTAAAATTGAGTAAAAGCTCTGTGTTGTCTTTTTTGCGTGTCTCTGTTGTATATCTTAAATGCTTTCAAATGCAATGTATATTTGTTATATATCTTAACATTCCATTCCTGCATAACAGAAAACCCACCATGCCGGAAATATTGATAGGTACTTTAATTTTAAATTTGTACATCCACACTTTAATAACCCCTATGTTTTCTTTTGTTGGACTTTGGCTCCAATATGTGAGAATGGGAATTGTGTTGATTCTGACCCTTTAGGAGGGTTCTAGAGGTGCTATTTATAATAAATAGATGGAATCGATTCGACCATCGATTCCATTTCACATGTAAATATCTTCCCAAACTAGAAGCAAATAGCTGAACTAAAAATCAATAAAGTCAAAATGAACCCATTGCCTCGGTGTCCTCGATCGCCTCTTATGATTGCAAGCAACAATGTCAACATTATTACTTAAAGCTAAGCTACAATAAAATAGGTCTTATTATCAACAAATTCTAAAGCTTATTCCGAGCCCCTGTAGCCTAATCCAACAGGTTATCTTTATAGCCTAATTTTATAGCCTGAAGCGTATTTCTAAAGCCCATTTCAGGATGACTCAACCTAAATCTTTTACCCTACATAAAGATATTAAGGGACCGAAGAAAGCAAAAGAAGAGGTCAAGAGGTCTTATATAACTGGTTGAGCTATTCATGAACCACTTGAATGAATCTTTTATCCCTTCCATGACCTCGTAATAGAACTTTTACAAGTCATGGGTGCCGCACATGCTCAGGGGCGAGTCGCGTCCATCACATGTACAGACAGCAGGAATGCAAAGCTTCTAGAAGCATCTGAGACATTTAATGAGATGTGCAACAAAATATAATAAGATAGAGACTTTACCCAATCCCTTTTCTACAAAGATGTACAACCGGAGCACGTGCCGCATCCATGATTCATTGATAGCTCCACCAAGTAAGACAAGGTTTAATTAGGTGGGCCAAGGAAGGGATGAAAGGTTTATTAGGCTGGCTCAAGAAGTAGGTAGCTCACAGGATTTTATCCCTTGCTCTCTTTCTTCTGAACCGTTAGAATCTTTGTCTTTGTGTATGATCGTCACAACAGGAATAGCTAAATTTCTGAAAGCGTCCGAGACATATCATATGATGATGTGCAACAAAATACAAAGCCTCAAAGATGCACAACAGGAATGCTAAGCTTCTGAAAGCGTCTGAAACATATTATATGACGTACAACAAATATATAAAGCTTTCCGATAATTCTCTATATGCTTGCACCCGATTTTTCTTTTATTAACATGGTGCAACAAAGATGCAAGCTTCTGATATAAAGAGCATGCACCTGTGTCACCCGCAGTCATCTGCAATACTAAGAATTATTCGGGGCATTTCTTTTTAATCAGTTATTTTATTGCTTTAGTACATCCCTGTAGTATGTGCGTTCAATAATAAATTCTACATACCTTTCGGAAAAATGGAAAGCAGGAATAAAAAAATTAATGGAAATTGCTTTTTACGCTATGTTAGATGGTACTTCTTATCATCAGACCCATCGAGAAATCTCTTCAATTGGAGCTTTTTTTCCCCCCCTTACATTCTCTCTCTACACTTCCATGTGACAATTCGACTTTTCTTCCAATAAAACAATGCAACAAATATGTATATTTTGATGGTTCCAATATAGTATTGCAGGATAAAATTGGTGCTTATAATACAGATGTGTCACATAAAAATGTCAAGAGGAAAAGAAGTGGGCTGATTACCACCATCTTATCTAGTTAAAAAAGGACATGTATGGGGAGAATACAGGACATAAGGACCTGTAAAGCCCATAAGTGCCCTGTAACCCCACTTGTTATGGCGATTTAGCGATTAGCGATTACAGGGCCTTACAGGGCATGGGCGCTGTATTCTCCACTAATATGATCGTGGCCTTCCATATAAAGCAGCATATCTGTCGGGACCCTATGTTATTACGACAGGCAAAACAACAATATGCAAGATATCCGAATCGAAGAATTATGAGTTGCGATATTTGTTTGCCTCTTTCTTTTACGGTGTGCAACAAATATATAAAGCTTTTGATAAGTGGGTGTCAGTCTCCTGAGGAGCCTGGGGAGCCTGCGCCACTACGACATGCAACACATTGTGGCGATCACAGTGTGCACAAGGAGATTGGTTCTTCTTAAGTCGAGGCTGGATAACTCTGGGGAGCCTGCGCCACTGTGTGTGAAGATGCAACAATATAAAATATTCGGATATCATCTGAGGCTTTGCTGCTAACTCCTTCCACTAACAATATTCAGAGTTGCGGGGAAATTCCCGAACAAGGACCAAGCGGGTAGAATTATTGGATTCTTCTTCTTGTAATGCAAAGGTTGAAAAGCCAGCCCGTGCCTACCAAGACATGCATATTCAATATGTACAATTTCAGTATAGTCCAGAATAAAAAATTCCCGACATTTGATTGAGATGTGCAACAATATGCAAAGTTTCTGATAACCTCTTGGGAAAGGACATGGATTGGTTGTTATGGTTATACAGAGGCTGAAAAGCCAGCCCGTGTCTAGCAAGACATGCATATATTCAATATGTATGTACAATTTTAGTGTAGTACAGAATAAATTCTCCGACATTTTATTGAGATGTGCAACAATGATCCAGGTTTCTGAGAACTGAGAACGGGAAAGATTCATTGGTTCTTATAGTAGTACAAAGGCTGAATAAGTTGCCATTGCCAGCCCGAGAATATGTGCAACATGTATGCAGCACTGAACATAAAAAGATAAACATCACCCCAACTTCATCCATGATACTGGAGAGGAATGAAAGTTATGTTCCACTTATTAATAAAGTGACAGAAATATGTTGGTTATCGCACAATAGTAGGGTCACGATTTTGTTTTTCTTCCAACCTTCTTAACCTCACATGATGTGAGAATATTTTGGAAAAGAACAAGTGGGAACAATTATTGGTTCTTGATATAGTATGACAGTTTGAATTGCCAGCCTGCGTCCACGAAAACATGCAACAAATATCATGATTAGTAATAGCTTGGTTAGCAGAAGGTATCTCCCTCTCCAGGAAGATACTCCAAATTCAGACCAGATCCTCTATATATATAGTCCTGTTCGCCTACTCTGTCAGCAAAAATTGATATAGCAGATGGTGTATCAAATATCAGAATATATACATGCTTCAGCCAGGTTCTATTGAATCCTCAGGTAAGACTTTGTTCTATTTTAGTGGACCACATCACTAGGTGCCAACTGACAGCAAAGCTCCAGCACAAACAAGGGAGAACCAAATCTCAATTCCACTTCTCCAGCGTGATTCTCTAGATCCAATTTCACAATGTCATCGCCGACTCCAGAGATAGAAGTCACATCCAATACTATCAAAAACCGCAACCGAGCTCTGACCAAAACCCTCCTAGGTTCGCAATACAAAGAGACCGTCACCTCAATTCTCGATCCATCTCTTTCCCTCCCAGGTTTGTCCGATTATACTGCAGAGCAAGTTTGAGAGAGTTTGAAATATGCGGGTATGACCCTTTGCTACCCAGACGCAAAACCTCTCCAGCTAGAGACATTGCTCTCCATCTTTACAAAGCCCGAAGGCCTTGAATCCCACTAGGGCGTTGATAGTTTAGGGCTTACAGGGCTTCACAGCCCAGAACACCACTAGAGATCTAGTGGGTTGTTAGTGAGCGGGGTGTCTTCATTGGGGGATTTAAAGCCTGTGGCAATAGGGTCTAAAGCCTGGGTCGCAAAGCTGTAGCAAATCTCAAGGTCTACCTCTGTTTACGTCTGGAGTCTTTCCCATTGGAAATCAATTCTCTGGTAGCTATACACCATGTCAACGATAGCATCAGCACCTCTGGCTCTTATGGCATTGATGCCCCAGAAGCTACCGTACGACGGGTTAGGACAACTATCGAGGTACACGGATTCGATTCTATTACCTTGCACCTGAGAGGTGGGAAGACCACAGCTACACCAATTACGCTACAGATACAACAACACGGCACGACCTCACCGCCGGCGCAGGGATTCCCAAGAACTTCCCGCGGTGCTTCATGACTTGGAATGTCTGCCAATCTCCTTGCAAAAGCGGCCGAGCCACAATCCGGAACGAATATTCGTTGCTCCGTGGCCGCCTCCTCTTCATAAATCCGAAGCTGGCTATCGCGCTTATGATATTATTTATATTTAGCCACACCACGACCCAAGGCTCCGGTGTGTGTAATGCCAGCCAATCGCGGCGGAGCAGGCGTCCAGAAGGGCATTAGCTTCGACCTCCAGGAATTCCGGCAGCCGCCTCGTATCGCTCATTGGACGGGAAAGCATGGAGTGGCTGGACCAACATCTATCCCCTTGCTCTTCTCATCTTGGACTTTTCCACCCCTGCCTTGATCTGCCTCCTGATCTGCCTCCGGATGTTTCGGGGGCGCACTTGTGCCAATCGGAATCCAGCCATCCCTGCGAACTTGCACCCAGCTGCATTCCAGGCTGATAAGGCTTGGCCGAAGGGCTGGCTCGTTGTGTATAAGGGCAAACCTTATTAAGGGGGAAACCTTCGCTAGGTCCCCTCTTTTCTCTTCTCCACACTCTTCACTTTGGTCTGACTAAGTCCGGCGACAACTGAAGCTGTCCCACTCTTCCCTGACACCGATCGATCATCATGATGACCTCATATATCAATAGGCCGCGGTCTGGGCGAGTGAGTGTCATCCGTAAGCCATCCCGAACCCACGGGGTCCTCCCATAAGGCTGAGCTACCTTCTAACGACCCCGTACAGATCGCGACTCTGATTACCCGGAAACGAATGCCCCTCTCGATTTCAACCGTATCTGGAACCTGGTCTATCGACCGCTTTATTCCCCGATGATCCCCCCGAGCATGGCCCCGCAGGCTCCGCAGGGTGTCTCCGTGGCCATCCTCCCGGGCTCGCCTGGATTCCCTCAATACCACTGCGGCTGGGTCATGGACTCGTTTCGAGCCGATGGAAACATCGATTTTTGGCTGAACATGCCGGGGGTAGAGGTATTTTGCAAGCTGGCACAATTAGGCCAATTCTGGAGGGTGGGGGACGCCTTTTGGAGGACCGGGGAGATTGATTGGTGGATTAGAGAGCGTGGTATGGAAGACGTTGAAGGAAGTATCAACAGACCTATTTTCGTCGATCACCTCTAATCTGGGGGACAAAAGGAAGGGAATCAAAAGGTTTTGCTATGGACTGGAGTTAATCTCGTGGAGGGAAAATATGTCTTTCTCATTTGTAGGGGGGATTGGGGGGCAGGGTGAGATTCTAGCTTTGATGAATCGAATTGATTTTTCTGAACATTCTCATATTTCTACCATAACATACCTCTTTGCTGATATGGAGCTTGAATCTCTCGATTTTTGGCAACATCGAATTTTATCTTGCAGTTTCCCTAACAGCAACTCCCCACCCAAATCTCATTTACGTTTGTTGATTGTTGTATTACACAATCCTTGATGTAAGGCATATTCACAGCTATCAGTTACTGAGCTGGCTGGATAGTTAAGTAGGTAGGTAGGTAGGTAGGTAGGTGTATACAGTACGTGAGAGATAAAGATACCGATAACAATAAGATGCGTTAACAACTGTATATAAAAGCCAAAGAGAAGAGAGAAGAGAGAAGAGAGAAGAGAGAAGAGAGCCCAGACATGAAAGGGGACTCGTCACATGATAGGCCTCGGGCCTCGGTGAAGGCTAAGGGCTAAGCGAGGTAGCGTCAGGTCAGGTGACACAAGCATCATGACACGATATCTGACTAAGCAGGCACACTACTAAAAGACGAAGTTATTGTCTGTCTCTCTACTTCTTCTCCTCACGACACAACACTTTGTTCTACAGTTGATCGCACAAACCTGGCATCATGCATCCAAAATATACAACGCCTTTGTCCAATACAGAACACAGTCGAACATATCTCCACTCACGACGCAACACTTTGTTCTACTGTTCATCGCAACAACCTGGCACAATGCATCCAAAATATACAACGCCTCTGTCCAATACAGGACACCGTCGAACATACCTCCACCCACGACGGGACGCTTCGATCCTCGGTTTGTCGCCACATCCCGGCGCAATGCATCCAAAATATACAGGACAACGCCTTCATCAAGATGGGCTTGGGTTTGGCATCCAATAACCAAGCTCAAACCCAAGCCCATCTTGACTTGCTTGCAATAGAAGAGTTCGGAAAGCTACCTCCGAGGACAGAGATATTGGCTATTCCAACAAGGAAGATCGCCTCGATATTTCCGCCCCCGCTTCCAGCTATCGCCATGAGCCAAGAGGAAAAAGTCAAAGAATGCATCGCACATCAAAAAAAGTTCAAATCGAGGTGAGATCCCCAGGCACCGAGAGATGTTCTGGCTATGCCGGCACAGGACGTCCTCTTTGTGCTTGGGGATCTAACCTCGAACACCGTTGCACCGGCCTTCGTCCGTCCTCGCCCTCTCGAGCTGGGCTCTTGATGCCAGCACGGGGACTTGGCCGACGGTTTGGAGACAGAAGAGGGGAGGAAAGGTAGATCATTTTCTTCCCCGTGCATATATCGAGAGCGGAATAAATACATATTTAATTTCATAAATAAGCTGACTTGACAAGAGGTATCTCTTCTCCATCCCACCCTTCCGCCCAGCCTCCGCCCCGCTGTTCCAGCTCCGTCTCGGCCACGTCACCCTTTGGCACGCCGCACATATATACTTCGTATGTTTTCGGCCCAGGTTTGGTTATTTCAATCGGTTATTGACTGTTTCTAGCAGAACTTTATCGGGCGTTGTCGGATTTACATTTGTCAGAGGCCGAAGATATTGAAAGGGCGGTTGTTTTCGGGCATGTATTATGAGTTTCAAATCAAATTTTATTTTAATTTCTACGAACGAAGTGAGGACCGGGGGTTTGGGGGCTGGCCCCCATCAAATTGTAGACTCCACGTTTACTCCTGAAAATATATATATATATATTTGCGTCCTATCCTCGAACAACTTACTCTCATCGATTCGATACTGGCGACCCCCGCATTCGTAAACCTTCTCTGTGGTGGCGTGAACTCTACATCCGAGGAATTGAATGGATCGGCACCATTTCCATCTTGATGAAAGGTGAAGCGGAGAGTTCCGGTAGGTTCGGTAGGTTTCTTTCAAGGTGATGTGGTAGAGAGAGAGAGAGGTAGCAGAGTATAGCACGCAATCATAAATAATAATATATACGTATAGTATGTAGTATGATGGGGGGTCCGGGTCGTAGTAGGGGAGAAGGACGTTGATCACGTGTAATAGGGAAAGATCGAGGGCACGTGAAGACGTCAACCTTTTACGGTACTCATCACCTCGTCTTCGACGAAAAACCTACCGTTACCACTGGAGAGATATATAATAATTTGCGACCCCTGGCGTATTAGGCGCGCAAATACACATTTTTTTAATGGTAAAAGACATACCTTAGATATCTTACAAGGGGTACTCGTATAACTCTGTATAAAATATATGATTTAGTGCCTTAAAAATCGGATTTGGGGACAAATCCGGTAATTAGTCGCATATTTAGCGCCGATTTACGAAATAGGCCATTATGTTTTACCGTAGCCACGGTAATTCAACCTTGAAGGTTTTTCATACAAGCAACCCTTCCCACTCAACCTTCCCATTCAACCCTCCCTCCTGATACCCAGATCCGTGCAGATATGCCTCCAGCCGGTGCGCAACCGCTCAAACCGAAGGCGCCGTCCGCAGCGCATAAAGAGACGAATGAATACATCCCCGCCTTCATCTCGAAGAAACCTTTCTACATCGGCGACGATGATGGCCAAAACGACTACCTCGACCACCAACGTCTCCAGAGAGCGGAAGCCGATCAGTCACAATGGTACGACCGGGGCAAGAAACTTGGGCCTGCCGCGACGAAGTTTCGCAAGGGCGCATGCGAGAATTGTGGTGCCATGACACATAAAACGAAAGGGTGCCTCAGTCGTCCCAGGGCCAAAGGTGCGAAATGGACGGGAAAGGATATCCAAGCAGATGAGGTCATCCAGGATGTTAGTATGGGATGGGATGCCAAGAGGGACAGGTGGAATGGTTATGATGCGAAGGAATATCGAGCTGTGGTGGAAGAGTACACGCAGTTAGAAGAGCTGAAGAACAACCAGGCGGCGATAGGATTGAAAGAAGATGAGAACGAACACGATGATGATGGGACGAAGTACGCGGAAGAAGCAGATATGGGGATGCCTCAAAGCACCGCGACAAAACAACTGCGCCTTCGTGAGGATACCGCCAAATATCTCCTGAACCTTGATCTCGACTCGGCGACATACGACCCTAAGAGCAGATCCCTGGTGGACAGTGGTGCAACGGCGGATACCGCTGCCGCCCTGGTGGCGGAAGAAGGATTTCTGCGGGCGTCTGGCGAGGCCGCAGAATTTGAGAAGGCACAAAAATATGCGTGGGAATCCCAGGAGAAGGCCGGCAGTTCGAAGCAACACCTCCAAGCCAACCCCACATCAGGCGAATATTATCGAAGGAAGGAGAAAGAAGAGGCGGAAGCGAAGAGGCAAGCACAGAAGAAGATGCTGTTGGAAAAGTACGGCGGCGAGCTCAATCCCATTGCTGCCACGCTACGCGATGCTGCGGTGCTTGAGTCGGAGAAGTATATCGAGTATGATGAGTCTGGCGGGATCAAAGGGGCACTCCAAGTCGCAGCACAGTCGAAATATCCCGAGGATGTGCTCATCAATAACCACACGTCTGTGTGGGGAAGTTGGTGGTCCAATTTCAAGTGGGGTTATGCCTGTTGCCACTCATTCATCAAGAAGAGTTATTGTACGGGCGAAGAAGGGAAGAGAGCCTTCGAGGAGGCCGATCATCTTCGAACGGGCGGTGTCCTGGAGGAGGAAGAAAGGACGAAGCAGATCGATTGGCCGGCAGGTGGTGTGGGAGAAAGGGAACCCGAGGAAAGCAGAGTTTCGTCGACGCAACCAGCCAAAAAGCGTCCTCTGGAGGAGATGAAGGGGGGTGTTACGGAAGAGGATTTGGATGAGTACAGGCGGAAACGAACTGCTTTGAATGACCCTATGGCAGCATTCTTGGGAAAGGATGAGCTACAATAGAGTCGCTGGGTTCCAAGTCGTAGTTTTAGCGGGCGTTTGGGGGGAATTGCATGGATCCGGCGTATTCTAATAGCATATTACAAATTTCCATTGAAATTACGCATCACAGTCACAAATTCCTGTAATCAGTGTATCAATGTAACGTAATCAGTGTATCAATGTAACATTTATTGAGATTGAGATCTAAACTCGGAGGTTTATTTTACGCTCGATGCAAAGTCATCAGCTCCGGTGAAATCTCCACGCCGCAGCTGTCCATCCCAATATGGAGAATGTGTCTAGTCCTCATCATCTTCATCAGCATCATCACCAGCATCCTTCTTCTCGGCAGCCTTCGCCTTCTTCCTGCGGACACGACCTGGACGACCACCTCCGAATGGCGAGCTGAGAGCAAAATCGATGTGCTTTTGGGAATCCAGACGAACGACGAAAGAGGGGACGTTGACAATCTGCTTGCCAACGCGGATGTGTCTCTGTCTGATGAGGACACGGGCGTGATGGATCGACTTTGCGAGACCGAGCTTGTAGACGCAGGTTTGAAGACGACGCTCCAAGAAATCCTCAATCTTCAAGGCCAACACGTAATCGAGCTTCATGCGAGATTCGTCGAGGACGCCAACACGAACGAGACGGCGAATGAGTGCATTTCCTTCGAAGAGTCGCTTTGGGTCCTTCTCTTCGAGAGTGAGGAGTTGACTACGGGTTGTTAGTGATGCGGGGTGAGTTGATGAGGAGTGGTCGGTCCATACCGAGCAGCACGACGGATCTTGGAGAGCGTGAGCTGGACACGCCAAACCTCACGCTTGTTTCTCAAACCATATTCGCCGACCAACTTCAACTCGGAGTCCCTGTTAAAGGATCATCAGTGACTTGAACAGAGACAAGCTCATGCACATTGGTCTGCGAGGGGTACCCACAATCGTGCACTCTCAAAGGCTATGAAGAGTCAGCAGAGTAGTCGAAGTGGAATGGAAGAGGTATACTGACGGCGGCGAGGAACCTTGTAGGTCTTCGAGTAGGAAATGCTATACAGAAAACCATTAGCAAATGTGTCTTCTGGTGCGCGCTGAGTCGCTGCGCATAGAAAAAGATCGATCTGCGAGAGCATGAATGATTGAGATGGCGTAGCTTACGGTGCCATGATTGCGATCCCCTTGTGCTTGTCGTGATGTTGAGAAGGTTGTTGTCGAAGTTCTAGATTGTTTTTTCATCGCTTTCTCTTGAAAGTGCAAAGTGCTAATGACTAAGCGAGGTGCTTGCCCTAGATCATGTGACATCCTCGCTAAACGGGATTTGAAAATTGAATTGACGAAATTCGTAAACTCACGATCATCAACGACAGCCTCTCAGCGACTTCTCGACCGACGCACCCGACCAGGTCGTAAACCTCTCCGATACATATTCATTCAACGCTGTCGAGATGGGACATCCCGCCGGTCTGAGGTCAGTAGTGGAAGGAAGCACTCCCTGCGAGAAGCGACCGAGCAACTCCCATCCCCAATTTGACCCGCTCGACTTCCTGCTTCTGGGATTTTCCAGAACAATAACGCTGATTCAGAGACTCGCAGGGCCGGAACTCGGTATGCCTTCTCGCGCAACTTCCGCCAAAAGGGCATGATCAAGCTCTCTACCTACCTACGACAATACAAGTACGTTGTTGGATCGTGTTTATTGAAGCTGGAGGTCTAATCATGTCCAGGGTTGGAGACATCGTCGATATCAAGGCAAACGGTGCGGTTCAGAAGGGGTCAGTAGACGAATCAATCACCCACCCATACCAATTCCTTTCCGTCCATGCGCTGCGACCAGGAGGGGGACTTATGGTGAAATGGACAATCCGTACTGACATGCGACAGTATGCCACACAAGGTCTACCACGGCAAGACTGGCGTCGTTTACAATGTCACCAAGAGCGCAGTTGGCGTCATCATCTACAAGAAGGTCAAGCATCGGTACATCGAGAAGCGCGTCAACCTCCGAGTCGAGCATGTTTCCCTATCCCGTTCGCGAGAGGAATTCGTTCGCCGAGTCAAGAACAATGCCGAATTGAAGAAGAAGTCGAAGACGGAGGGTACACACGTGCACTTGAAGAGACAGCCGTTGATGCCAAGAGAGTCGAGGACTATTTCGATGAAGGACAACGTACCAGAGACTGTCGTCCCGATTGCATACGAGACCACCATCTAGGCTTTGGTGGCATGGGTTTTGCTTGGGTTTCTTTATGGGTTGATCAAGATGGCGAGGGGCTCATTAGCGTAGCATGATACATGATACCGAAACATTTTGTGCAATAACTCTTCTGAATCGAGAGAAAACTTGGTCAACAAACTAGGACTACAGCTGGAATATTGAGTGAACAGGATCCAGTAATCTCGAACATCCCCCTGCTAGAATTATATTTCGCACCCTTGGTGAAGACCCCGCCGCTCTCTCCATCTCCCAGTGATTTATTCAAAATAAAATAGATAGTACACGCGTGGTAAGGGTCTGCATAATTTTGCGCATTTCTTTCTTCATGAGGCTTTTGCAGCAATGATCCCCATTCTAAGCATTCGTCGAGTCACTAAGTCACTTTGCTAGCCACATGATTATTTAGAATTAATAAATTTAAAAAAAAAAAGAAAAACAGGGTTGGCTACATTTTTTTGNTCAAAGAAATTATTCAATAAGAAAAAGGTGGGTTTCCCAACATTTTGGGGAACATTTGC